>JABFFC010000905.1:0-10819 GCA_013623535.1 Fusarium penzigii
GATTGTACTAGATGTTAGGATTCAGTGCTATCTTGAGCGTTTTGCTTTTCGCCGAGAGCGGATAGAGCGTTGACTTGTTCCTCGGTTGCGTTTGGAATATGCCGGCTGCCAATATGACGTTCAAGGTCCAGTTTAGACAGAAAGATGTCTTTGCATTTGTAGGGGCAACTCCATGACCGCCAATGGTATTTAAAGACGTGGAATTGCCAATGTCGACGACGGTCGAAGTCCACGTTTGACTCAGCACAAGACGGCATCAAGCAAGAATAAGGGCGAAGGTCTCCAAACACATGACGTCTATAGATTGTTAGGCTGATGTTTGCTTGAGCGATAAAGAGTATACTCACTTCCAGGCTGACTGTGTTCCAGCAGATATCATCCTGTAGCAGAAGTGACACTCAAAGGGCCCGTCTCTTGCGGCATCTGGTAAAGGAGGTACTCGCAATGGCGGTGATGATCTTTCCATGTGTTCATCTGATTCTAGCGCCCAAGGACCTGCCGAGGTGGCATATGACGTCTGCGACATGCCCATCTCAGAGAGGCCTTCTTCATCGATGACGACAGCGCCCTGCTGTGGAAGAGAAGAGGCAACTGTCTGAGGCACGATCTCAGTTCGGGTAGTGTCCTTTTGGCGCTCGTCGAGGCCTGCAGCTAATTTAGCGTGGTGCGAGGCTCGATATTTGAAGAATTGGCGACGACGGGTGATGAGCCTTCCTAGCACCTTAGCCAGATCGAGGGCGACCTTGGGGAATTTGTCCTGAACGTAGCGGATATCAAAAGCTTCGTAGTAAGAGATATCATCATCTGAGCCAGCGCCGAATTTTCGAAACCTCTCGTGTGGTACGGGGTTAGCGATGGCCACGGATAGGCGCAAAAGACAATCGATACTCTCTGCAATATCGGTGCACAAGGTTGACAGGACTGATTCGGGTGAACGTTCCTCATTTTCCAGATCCGAGAATTCACTGCCGCTGTCATCGTCAGAACTAGCACAAGGCGATTCCCCCACGACTTCCTCATCCGTGATTTTTTTCAGAGAGTAGTACAGTGGTTGTTTCTCCAGTTATAAGTGCTGTTGCGTCTTGTATGGATTCGGCCAGGTTCTGCACAAGATATAGGACTTGCTCCTGTAGATACTGTGCCTCTCTTAGTCGGTAGTCAAGGGATGCCGGGCCACTCTGATGTGCCGCCAGGTTGCCAGCCCACATCTTGAAGCGAACAGTCTCATTCTGAATCAGAGGTAGAAACGTCTGGAGATTTACTTGATCCAAAGTGCTGTGATTTGTTTCGTCTGGAGTGACAAGATCCTCAAGCTTTCGGAAAGATCCAATAATGGCCCAGACAGACTGGGCAATGACCCCGGCCTCGAGTGTGTGACTCATCATGTAATTATCACTGCCAACTTGCTGTCGACAGATCAACGTTCATGTCTTTGGCATGCGGGCTAGTTGAGATTCAGCTCAAACTGAGTGATTAAGCCTCTCCTTCATATTTCGTATCATGTCAACGTCAGCAACGTGCGGGGTATGCATGAATGCGGCTGGAAGTCCAGGACTGATGTTTATTGGACTAACAATATGCAGGACATGGGGTGATTTCTTATGACTGAGTAATTTTCTCAAAATCAACCCTCACTCAAATATCGACGTGCTATCTCGGAGGCTGTTTGACTGTCGGATACCTTGCCGTATTCTAGCCATGTCCGGCTTAGAGGTTGCTGGTCTGGTCTTGGGGACTATCCCCCTTGTTGTCAAGGCCTTGGACGCCTACATCAACTTCATGCGTGGTTGGGGCAAAGCTTCATCGGAATTGAGAAGCCTCGAGAGGCGGCTAACTACGGAGCGAACGAAACTCCAGAATGTTTGTAACGTCCTGATCAGTGACGTTGTTCCCCAGCGGGATGTGGAGGACATGTTAAAAGACCCGTTCGGACCTCTGTGGCAAACGGCAGAGACGAAAGCAAAGATTCGACGAAGACTATGCGACGCCTACGATCCATTCGAGAACAGACTGGGAGAGATTCAAGACGCGCTGGACGATGTAATGCATCGACTAAGAGTTCAGGTGTCTCGGGATGGACAGGTAAGCCAGGTGATCCCTTGGCCGGCTCACAACTAAATTTTTTCCAGGCAGAATGGGCTCGTAAAGGGCGAATAAGTCGGGATTTCAAGAAATTCCTGTTCGTCTTAAAACGAGAAGATTATCAAGATGCGCTCGATACAATTTCGAAAGGCATAAGCGACCTTGAGTTGTTCACACGATTAAGCATCCGCTTGGAGCCTAGCCGACATAAACAATCTCGCGGCAAATTCTTCAAACTCTTGAGAGATCTTTCGACTAGCATACATCGAGCTATATGCTCTAGTATGTATTGTTCACATTCGCATTTCGTCAGCCTTGGTCTTGAAACACCATGTGCAGAAAAAGAGATTGATTCTCAACTGGACAGCGTTGAGCGAGCACAGTTCAATGTCGTTATCTCCTTTGAGGTAGTTGAGGGGCCAATTAAAAAACAATATTGGGAGGATGTGAGCATCAAAACAACGTCTCTTCTCAAACCAGCATTACCATCCTCTGTGTCATTTCAAGATGAATCCAGGGGCAAGAAGAGAGTTTCATTTGGACTCAGCCAGAAATTTCTATCAAACACCCTTACCAAGCCAGGCGCCGACGTCAAAACAGCTTTAGCTATTGCTACTCGGTCCGCGACTGACATCGCCTTCATTAAAGCCCCTGATGAGAACAGTCCTCTAGGAATGGAACCACCGCTTGACCTTTGCTTAGCTTTGACAAAGAGTCGTGAAGCGAGGCCCATTTGCTACGGGCACCTAATTGATAAGGAATGTGCAACCCGGCTATTCAGAGTACATCCTCTAAGATCAACTATCAACAGCGATGTCTGGTCTATTGTAACGTTGGATGACGTCCTGGAGCGCAGGAACGGGCTGATACCGTTGTTTTCCCAGGTAGACAAGGTTCGACTGGCACTTGCGGTTGCGTCGAGTGTTCTTCAGCTGAGCAAGACGCCATGGCTTCCCAATACAATTACAAAGCACGATATTCATTTTTTCCGAAGGGATAAGCCCTTGTCGTATGATCATCCATTTCTATTGAGATCATTTTCGGCAAGTTCATTACAACCTTCAAACACAAATCCAGCAACATCTGCGTCAAGCACTCTGTTCCAGAAGAATCCAACTCTTTTTGCACTTGGAATTTTGTTGCTAGAAATCATTCTTGGTTCCCCGATCGAGCAATATCGCCAGCCAGGCGACAGCCTGATTGAGGGTGACGATGATGGCATCATTCGTGACTCTATCACCGCACACAGGCTACTCGAGCAGAAAGTAGCGTTGATGAATCCAGTCTACAAAACCGTGGTTCAGCGTTGTATAGACTGCACTCGCGCCAATGGTTTGGACGAAGACGGGTTTCGACAGGACGTATATGACGATGTTGTTTTGCAGCTTGAAACGATTTTGGGGTACACAAAGATTGGGTCATGAAGGTGGAGGCGGTCAGTTAATCGTCAACCATGACAACATACTTTCTTTTTCTGCAGGAAAGGCATTGGACACGACGACATATTGCCGGCACTTGGGTTGTTTCCCTAACTCAATAACGACGACGCTCATGAGTAGAAATGTCTAAACTGTACCACCAATAATCTTGGCCTTAGTTGATCCAGTATAATTTGCATCAAAACTCATAAAACTCTGAGTACCAGCTGGTGTAGGGACTGTTAGTTGACGATCTGTAATGTCGATTGTCCTGTAACCTGATGAAGAGAACCCCATTGTCAAATTAATTGTCTGGATAGTCCTTCACATTTTTAAACGAGATATTCATGTAGCCAAGTTCACTCATTAGGACAATAATCACATATATTTCATGAATCAAGACATAGACATTTGGGGTGGAAGAAAAAGTGCTTTGCTTTTGTTGGGTTATCACTATAACCATTTGATGGATCACAAGACGCTCATTTGAACGCAAGATATCAGTCAACAGCCAAGATTGAGGTCTTGCAGCAGCACATCCTGCGTTGAGATCTCCTGGTTATTTCATGCTCCCAGAGTGATGAACCAGCACCACCAGAAGCTTAGCAAGGTCGATAGCTTAGGTAGGGCAGTTGGCCCAGCAGTAATCGCAAATTTCGAGTGACCAGTTCGTAATATCATTCTTGCAATCGCCGCATCCCTTGCATGTGCAACGAGTGCTGTGAGGGTTAGTTAGAGGAGTGATGCTGCTGGGGAAAGGCATCTCGGTAGGCTTCTCGGAGAGAGGCATGTTGATAGTCTGCTCGACGGAGGAGATAAAAAGGAATCGAGAGTTCATCTTGAAAACTGGTTGATCAGTTAGTCTGGTGATTGTTGCTTTGGTGTCAGGTTTCTTGTGCGTTTTGTGAGTGTTGAGTGTCTGGTAGATTTCTGGCAAGTGCTGTGTTGAGCTTGGTAAGAAAATTCTGTACTTGATCAGCAGTGTCCTATCTTTATATAGCAATTCATCAACACTCTTTCACTGTTTTTGTTTAGAGATCAAACTATTGTTCAAAGCAGAGCATCAATGTGTGTCTCGGGACAAGGCATTGAATGTTTGTTCAAGGGAACAGTGCAGTTTATCTTTGCTGAAACGAAGCAATCAGTTTGTTCATCATATTCAGTTTTAAATCCAACTGGGTTTGAAGTTTGCAATCGTCTTGATGGTATGCACGGTTTCAGTGAAGAAGGTGTTGAAAGGTGCCGTGATTTGCGTATGAAGTTGCCGGTTTTGCATACAATAACAACATCTCTACCAATCTTGTCATTAAACCATCCGCTTTCTCTATAGTAGAACAATCATTTCAACGAGCGTGCTAGCTGTTATTTGGAGTAAATAGAGAAGCCTCTACTGTCTAATCTCCTTGCTGAACATGGGACGAAGTAGACAGATAAATTTACCACGGAACCAAGTCGCCAGTATACCAAGCTTAATATAAATAAACTCCCTGCCAATCTCTGCATGCTGTACCATCTTTGAGCAGCTTCCCAGATAATCTCAATCTGCGTAAGTTCTTTTGGTTCACTTATCTTATGGCCCGGATTTATTGTCTAAATGCTCCGTGGATTATAGAGAGTAAGCTTGAAAGATTTAACTTTTTATATAAAATTTAATTATTAAATACTTTATTAAATTATTTAGATAGATTAATATAATAGAAAATAGCTTTATCTCCTTAAAATAAATAATTCATTAAGTATTTAGAGGAATATATAAAAAGGAAAGAGCTAGTAGTAGTAATAAAGTTTTAAGTACTTCCTCAGCCGCTCGTGCTATTAAGAAAGGGAGACTGAAACAAAGGGTCTGCATAACCATTCATGCCTTCCGCAATCACGAATAAGCTACTAACCTTGTGTTTGAAAATCGCCTTGTAGCCATCTTGGTTTCAGAAAATCACTTATAATAAGGGATTATATTAAGTAACATACACAACACCAGTGTGTTAGCTGTAAAAGCAAACATAGTATATAGATCTGCAACTAACAATCTGGGTGCCCAAGTTATAAACTGGGAAGTACAGTAAAGAAAATGTCCACACCAGTTTACAGCTGGCGATACCAGCCAAGTCATTACCCAAGCCCTAGCATGAGAACAATCATTACTCGCCAGCGTACAACGAAAAGACATTCTGGCTCAGTGCTTTCATCTTTTCCCAAATCCAGCTCATCACTCCACGAATTTTCTTCCAAACTGCCCAGAACTTCTCCTCAAGCCAGGCCCAAAGGTTTTCCCATCGGACCAGATACACAGCTGCCCCGGCAGCAATGATACCTGCCGAACCTGCAGCGCACACCCCCCCGATGGCACCCATGCTGACGTAGCCGGCAGACATAGAGAAACCGAAAGGTCCGCTGATGTAAACGCCTCCGGCGCTGACATAAAAGGCTCCAGCCATAGCAGCTATGCCAGCGCCAGCGCCTACAAGCATGGCAATTAGGCCTTTTGCACTCTCAAACCAGGAGCCTATGCCATCACCAGCGGAAGATGGTGAACGTGCAGCGTTTGGACTTACCCCAGCGCCCTTGCTGAATTCAGAAGCCATTTTCTCCTCCTGTAGACAAGCCTGCCGTGCGATTTCTTTCTGCTGCTCGGGCGACAAGTCTTTGGAAACCCGCGGTTGTTGGAGCAGGCGTATAGCGTCAGGGTCATTGTTGACATCAAAATAGCAGCCCTCGGCAAGGTTGATTCGATTGCGGCACTTGGCAAGCCCTTCCTTCACTAGTTCACGTTGACTCCAGGCATAGGCTTTGACGCCGCAAAACGTAGAAGCGCTGCCAATGCGTAGCTTGTTCGGTCGTGCGTCATAAGAACAAGGAACAATATTAAGTTCTTTGACAGTATCGGGAATATCATAGGTGATACACTTGACGGTAGAACTGACGAAAAGATAGAAACTTTTGCGGACTTCGCTGAGGGCAGTGGCGACTTTCTTCATGAGGTGATCCGGAGTAGTGACGATAATCTGAGCTTCTAGTCAAAATACTAGAATTAGCGTTAAGTACGTATGCAATCATTAGATCACTGTCGGTAAGTGCCAAGTTATTCGTCTTTTAACTGCTAGCTGACAGGGCCAATGAACGGATCGATTATTGGCGACTGACGTGCCGCGTGCATTTGTAGAAGGTTACATTTAAAGGAGGGATAAGAAGTCATGAGGAGAAATACATACGGATATCGTGTTTTTGTCTCTTCTCTTCAATCAGCTTGCGCATGGACTCTTTCTCATCCGAGCCAACAACGGCGACGATAAACGTGTCTTTGTCGTTCCTTTTGGCCCTTACTTCTGTCCACACAGCCTTGTTTTCCTGACGATGTGCATTGTCGCTCGGAAACTGATCGCGAGAATCGGGATGCTTGGAGTCAGGACGCTTTGAGGCCGTCTTCTTCGACGGAGTCAATGGCTGTCCACGGAAGAAGTCGCGTAGAATCAAAGCGCTTGATGTGTTTGAAGGCATTGTGATGAGTGAACAACGAAGGGAGAGGTTTCAAATAAGAGAGTGAAGTAGCAGAAGAAGAAGAAGTAGCAAATTGTTAGGTGATTGAGACTAATGTCTAACAATTGTTGTTGCGGTTACTTCTTGGGGGGAAATGGGATATTTATGTTCGGATCTGGCATGCTTATATCACTGCTTGTATGATACTCGAACCGACAGTCTCATTTTGAATCCCCCATTGTATCTATGTGGGCAGCGGAAGACATTCGATAACAAGCATACCCCCGGAACAATAAATTATAGCCATTGAATATTTCACGGAACGCAAGAAATATGTTAGTATCTACCTTCGTGCTGCTATGTATATACATTCCACCCAGGTGAATGCAAGTACAATCGATGTTATTGGGCAGCTGTCACTGGTCTTTCCTCTTGTGAAGTCTGTAATACGTTACGTCGACCAATGAGGCTGTTATCTCTTTCGAACCCGCCCACCAACACAAAGAAGACTCCACCGGCACTTTGGTTGTCAGCCAGTTATGCTGTTCGAGGCTACACCCTCAAAGCACACTGTCATAGCAGGTCAGCAATCACCTGAGATACTCGCTCAATACCCCACCGGTGCCGGTCTGTCGAGCCTGATTTTGAAATTATGAATGTGCAAAAACATGTGAGGATATAGATGCGGGGTCAAGAAGGAAAGGTATTGTCAAACTGAACCAAAAGCCCTGCAGTAGACCTGCATGGCATACAAAACACGTCACAGCCTGTGTCAGTCCATCTTTTCCACCCCAAATAACATGCTCAACAACCCCTGATTCTGGCTTGTGTTTCTTTTTCATTTAGGCCTTTTCAGTCGTATCCGGCATTATGAATAACGAGTTTTGGTCCCATGGCCTGAGCTCCGACGGCCCGGATGTGCTTGCAAGTCATGATGAACAGAACGGCGATCACTCGAACTTCTTCAGCCAGGCAATGCCGTCATTTTCTGAAAGTTCTCTGTCAAACTACCAGCTAGTGGAGAGGCCAAGGAGCGATGCCATGGATCTAAGTGAAGATACCTCCATTGCGTCCAGAACCACAAACGGCGTGCTCCAGCCGGGCTTAGCCGTCGTCGCGGACGTGAACTACGACTCTTCTCTTGATACTGCAAACGTTCTCAACGTCAATTGCGATGGAGAGTTCCTTAGTGGACAATTCTTAGAAGAGGACAGCGAATATATGTTTTCATGGCATAATACCCAGGAGTTATCTCTCAGTAACGCCCCCAGCTTTCCTCTTCCAGGACATGACCTTAGGCACATCTCCGCATGCCCGGAGACTGCTCAAATGCCAACTCTGCCTAGCTCCGAAGATCAAATGAATTCTTGGATGGTCCTTCCAATATCCTCCGGCGGCTTTCAATTCCAGGTCCCATGCGGATCTGACCCCCTGGCGAGTCTGGTTGATGACGGTCTGGCTCGAACAAGCCTCTCCCAACCATTATTCTCTCTGGGACCAATGCCTGGATCTTTTCAAAACACGGGACGAAGCCTTTCTGAGATGGCAAACGATAGCCTAGAAAGTCAACAATTGGATATAACCCAAC
Organism: Fusarium penzigii; assembly: GCA_013623535.1. NCBI lineage: Eukaryota > Fungi > Ascomycota > Sordariomycetes > Hypocreales > Nectriaceae > Fusarium > Fusarium penzigii. The sequence continues at coordinate 8,563 of JABFFC010000905.1, forward strand.
TTTCCGGTGTCCAGGGCAATGATCTTTTCTCGTTCAACGAAGCAGCATATACAGACCTTTTCGACCCTACCGTCCCTAACATCACTACTTCGATATGTCTAGATACAAACCTGAACGAGAATGTGTCAAATGCTGGAAACGCCGAATGCATCGATCAACCCATTCATCAGGAAATCCTTCACGCACTTCCTAGAAGACAAGGTCACAACTCGGGACAATCGTCGCATACAAGAGATATTTGGGACGCCATCCATCCGGTATTTCGCGACTACCACATTTCACAAGGACTTACACTTAAGAGGAGTATGGTTCTACTCGAAGAAATGTATAATTTCAAGGCTACGTGGGTGTCCCAAGCAAGCTTACCACAGTAGATCCAACTGACCGAAAGCTGTAGAGAAGATGAGTTCAAGAAACGAAAGAAGAATGACTGGCCAGACTGCAGAGTCAACAATACTAGAAACCATACAGTTGTTGCTGCTGCAGCCGAGCCAACCAGCACTGAGGGTCCTGGCACACGAAGGAGGTCAAACACAGCGACTACCACTGATGATCCATACCCCGCGTATATCTTGATGTGGGCTCGGAAACCTGTACCGCGTGCTTTCCCTCCACGACTATACAGGGTTCAGATCATGATCCTCTTCTCCATTAACAAGTACGTCAAGGGGTTTTTCGAAACCTCGCAGTCTGAAGCCCCGCAAAACTCGCAAACTAGTAGTACTGTAAGCCAGCTTCGGTCGGCTGATTGGGCCTGGCAGATACTTCAGAACCGTTGTCAGGCGTTACTGGGTCTCGCTCGGAAGAACCAAGTATTTGCTCCGCAAGAGAGAAGAGGGAAGAAGAACAGGAAGAAGCCGTCTACTGATAGGACGGAAAGAGTGAGAAACATCATCGCCAACACATTCAACAATAACATTCTCCAGTGGCTTCCCAACTCCGCAAACAGCTACAGCCCATACATACTGAGTTCTTTCTGGGACATTTGCCGAACATTGAGAGGTCTCTCTCCACAAATGGGTTACTTCGAAGACGACGTCACTTTGTATATTCTATGGTTCTTTCTTTCACTGGAGACGCCACTGGGTACGGTCAATGATGGACACAACGCCGAGCTAGCCAGCCTAGTTCAACTTTTGCTTGGTGTCTCAGCTTCTGACTTTCACGAAACAATCAGGATCAGTGCGCTGTGTACCGCCCGAACCTTGTCAAGCATGCTATGTCACGATGATCCAGTTGTTCTCGCCACATGGGCTAATTATCACCGGTACTGGGACCCGATGAGCCTTGAGAAAAAGATCTTCCTAGCGAGCAATGAAGAAGCTCTCAGGAAAGCTGAAAAGGCTTATGGCCAGGGACATGAGTATACCATTAACGTTCTACGCAATTACGTTTCTACAGCGTATTACGTTTTTCACGACCGTGAAGTATCCGAAGAGTTGGCAACTAAGCTTTGGCAACGGACTTCACTTAGCGTTCGTGAGAGAAATCCTCATGCGCAAGCCGACAGCGAAGTGCCCTGGGGCGTCGTGACTCAAGCTATGGCCGAGGCAGCCAAGATACTAGCCCTCGTCTGCTGCATCAACCACGAGAACAAACACAAGAGTACAGAAGAAATGATCAAAATGCGCCACGAGTTAGGCATCAAGAGCAGGGCTGCTCGTCGCAAGTTCCGACAATCACAAACGCCACCACTACCCATCCAAGACGCTGAAAAGGCCGTAGAACATCTAGGAACTGTGATCAACAGGCTGAATAGGGAACAATGGGACTCTGCAGTCACAGCCGCGAGCTTGCTTGATTTAAGAGCGAGGCTGATATACGAGTTCTGTGCCGATAAAACGAATAGTAGACTCTTCCGTAACGAGGCGGCAAGTATTCGGTTGAGCTTGATCAGCTTTAGCGCTACACAACCAACGTCCGCTGAACCCAGTCTCATAGCTTGAGGTTTTGATGGCCTGGAGAGGAGAGACAGGTCAAGAGAGAGTAGTATCAGAAGAACGTGTTAGAGGTAGGCGAGTCGATCTTCAAGATATAGATGCACTTTTTTGGAAGCTCATTTTCGTCCACTTTAACTATCAACTTGCCTCTCCCGCTAAGCGTATCTCTATCATTTTATAAAGAGGCAACTTAAAATAAGGGTTTATATTAAGGAATAAATAAATATAAATAAATAATTATTTAATAATTATTATTTAAATTAATTTTAAAATTTATATTCCTTTTTTTTTTTTTTTTTTTTTTTTTTTAAATTTTT
>JABFFC010000906.1:0-15986 GCA_013623535.1 Fusarium penzigii
AGATAAGGGACAGAGAGAGAAGAGATGGAAGGTGTTCTCACCAATTAACACACAGAATCAAGCTTACAGTGAATGAATAGGAACAGCAGCTAGCTGAAATTGGCACCCACTCACAGCAACCTTGAACCCACTCGTAGCACTTTGACACCAACCCCTCCCCTCTGTCTCTTTCCCTCAGCCCCTCCGAGGCGCCTCCCGAACACCTCTTTATTGCAAAAAGCCGTTTGTTTCTTGTCTTGATTTCTGTCTCTACGTCTCTTCGACTCGACTCTCACACCGACAAGTCCCCCCGTCAAACCCAAACCCAAACCACACGACAGCCGCCCACTCCTCCCATCGTTGCTGTCCTTCATATTTTTTTTCCTGCACAACCGAAAACAGGAACCGCCCCACGATCCCGTAAGTTCAACAAGAAAGACGTCCCTTTTGTATGCCTTCATCATCATTGCTGTCTCTTTCTTCTCTGCTTTGATGTCCTTTTGGTCCATCGCGGGCTTCAAAACACCTCATCGCCACTGTCTCGTTAGGGGGGTTTGAATGGCCTCATGGCCTCTCTTTCACCCACCCAGCCTTTGTCGCGCTTTAGCTTCCCCCCCTTCGCCGTATCGCTGCCGTCACCATTTGCTTGCCGCCATCATGTCGTCTTCCCCCTGATTCGTCTCGTGGCCTTTTCAACACCGGTTTCGATCCTCTGAATCCCTGGCATCGGTCAAATATGGCAGCCTGGCGCTACAACATGGTTGGCTTCAATCGTCAGAGATGACATCGAGGGGGTAGAAGGCTGAAGGGCATGGCTATGGCTATGACTATGACTACGGCTAGGACTATGGCGCTGTGGTGATCTGGTTGCGATTTTATCGCTGCCTTGCCCACTATCTTAGGTGTCCTTTCGCGACACTTTGCCCATAAAACCCAATTCCACCTCCACCATTATCAACCTCCAGCCTCCCTTTTCATTACAGCCTATACCCCTTGCTGTCAACTGTCTTGACCTGCATCGCTGTTTTGTTTCCCCTTATAACCCTTGTTCGTTTTGACACATCCTTGCCATTGCACCTTATCCCTCGCTCGCCTCCGGCCTTACTGACCTTGCCTTTCTTCAACCTTAGACCCTACCTTCAATAAGTCCTAAACACAGGCCTCGAAGCCTCAAACCTCAATCATGGGTCTCGCCTTTTCCAAGCTTTTCGACCGACTGTGGGGTAAGAAGGAGATGCGAATTCTGATGGTCGGTCTCGATGCCGCCGGTAAAACCACCATCCTGTACAAGCTCAAGCTTGGTGAGATTGTCACCACCATCCCTACCATCGGTATGTTGTTCCCTTCTTGATCCAATACCGGCCCATGTTAACGATTGATGTCAATAGGCTTCAACGTCGAGACCGTCGAGTACAAGAACATTCAGTTCACCGTGTGGGATGTCGGTGGTCAGGACAAGATCCGTCCTCTGTGGAGACATTACTTCCAGAACACCCAGGGTATCATCTTCGTTGTCGACTCCAACGATCGCGACCGTATCGTCGAGGCCCGAGAGGAGCTTCAGCGCATGCTCAACGAGGATGAGCTCCGTGATGCTATCCTTCTTGTCTTTGCCAACAAGCAGGATCTTCCTGTACGTCACCACCATCTACCCCACCTTGGCCTCTTCCCCAACCTGGACACCCTTTTTCCTGTCTCGCATTCGGCCTCGTTGATATTATTACCTACGCAACATGATGACTAACAATACGTGTACAGAACGCCATGAACGCTGCCGAGATCACAGACAAGCTTGGCCTCCACAGCTTGAGACAACGCGCTTGGGTAGGTTTCTTTGATTTGCTCTCCGTTCGCCATTCACATACTAACCACCCTCCTCCTCACAGTACATCCAGTCTACCTGCGCTACCTCCGGTGATGGTCTTTACGAGGGTCTCGAGTGGCTCGCCAACACCCTCCGAAAGGCGGGCCACCAGTAGATTGCGGGTTGAGAAAGCCTCTGAACGAATACGCCTTCTCTCCATCCTGCTCTCATGCCAACAAAAATTACTGTCACATGGCTTGTTTCTCAGTTCGAGGTTTCGGTTGTAATCTGCAAAGTTAATGGTCAACCAATCGAAATTAATCCTTGAAAACTCATGTCTACGTCTCTGCTTTTTATCTACAACCATTCTTTCATCTTCTCTCTATCTTTCTCTATCGTGAGCCGCCGGTCAGACATGGAAGATAGCCTGCTAGTCAGTCTGTCTTCTTTTCTCTTCACTAGCATGCATACCCGGGGAATTATAAGATCCAGATGCTTTTCCTTTTCTACGCGTTCGGAAGGACAATGATTGGGAGGCGTCTATTTTTTTTTCTTTGAAAGGAGAGAAGCGGAGGGAAATCCTGGGATATTTGTACAGGTCGTCGGTCTGGCGTCGCATGTTTCAACAAAAAAAGACTGTATTCTTATACGCTTGACTGGATCATGTTTAAAAAGACATGGGCAAGGGGAACTTGAGTGATGAAATTCTGCCGTTGACTATTGTTTTATTTGTAGGGATTGAGAAGGGCCAGTCATGTGCAGAGCAGGTGGAGAGAGACGGGACGCGAGGCTATGATGTTATGCCATTGAGACAGTTGTAGAATGTCCTTTTTTTTTTAACTTCTCCAAAGAAACATTTCTCAGTCTTTTTTCTTCTTCTTTATATCATACATTACAGTACAGTTTATGATCAGAAGTGCTTGAATATTAACCATTGCTTAGAAGTGGTGATTGTTGTCAGACTTGAGCTGAACACAGCTGAACTTTGAGCCCTCGGCATGAAGAGACTGCACCCTGAAGTGAGGAGAAGCAATGGCATCATGATGTGACTTTCTGCATGCCAGCGAAGGAAACCTTGTTGTGTTGTCAATCATACCACTTCTGGCAGAAACGTAGAGAATTTCTATGCAAGATGAAGGCATCACTGCATGACTGGAATGCATGAATTGTTCAAAAAAAATAAAAAATAAAAAGGTCATATATATACTTGAGTTAGCTTAGCTATCCTATCCCATACTAGAGTGAAGTTTCAACATGCAGGTATTTTCAGATATTTGTACAGAAATTTTATAAACATGATAGAAAAAAACATGATGCGCGTGAAATCATTATCCGCTGGTGAAAACTGCTCCTGCTATTTATTCAGCCTTTGACTTGGACTTCACCTCGAGTCCCTCCTTGTCTTCACGAATCTTGACCTCGGCAGTGTCACCCATCTTCATCTCGCCCTTGATGATCTTGTCCGCAAGGCCGTTACCAATTTCGTTGGTGATGAGTCTGTTGAGCGGACGAGCACCAAACTTGGGATCGTAGCCACGCTCAGCGAGCCAATCCTTTACTTCGTCAGGGACTGATAGGACGATGCGTCGGTCATCCAGACGTTGCTGGAGCTCCTTGAGACGGATGTCGACAATCTCGCGGATGGCCTGGCGGCCAAGTCGCTTAAAGATGATAAAAGAGTCGATACGGTTGAGGAATTCGGGAGGATAGGCAGAGGCAACGACATCCATGACAGCGGAACGGACTGAAGGGTCGATGTCGCCATCAGGTGTCTCCTTGTATGGGTGCAGGTGGTTTTGACCGACGAGGATGTCGGCGCCCAAGTTAGAAGTCAAGACAATGATGGTGTTCTTGAAGTCAACCTTGTGGCCCTGGGCATCTGTGAGGTAGCCTTCGTCGAGGACCTGGAGGAGCAGAGCAGAGATATCGCGATGAGCCTTTTCAAACTCATCGAAGAGCAGCACTGCGTAAGGCTTGCGACGAACAGCCTCTGTAAGTTGGCCGGCATCTTCATATCCCACGTAACCCGAAGGAGCTCCGATCAAACGGGAGATGGTATGCTTCTCCTGGAATTCGGACATGTCGAAGCGGACGACAGCCGACTCGGTTGAGAAGAGGAACCCAGCGAGCTTCTTGCAAAGCTCTGTCTTTCCGACACCAGTAGGACCGAGGAAGAAGAATGAAGCGGTAGGACGGTTCTCACCGCTGAGACCTGCACGCTGCAGGCGGACGGCATCGGATACGGCCTTGATAGCTTCATCCTGACCCTTGACGGACTGGCGCAAAGTGTCTTCCATGTGGACCAACTTCTCAATGTGTCCCGAGGTCAGCTTGCTGACCGGGATGCCAGTGATACGGGAAACAACATTGCTGATATCATCTGCGGTGACTGAATCATGGATGAGGGAGTCTTCCGACTTGGGCTTCTCCTTCTGCTCTCCCTCAGAGGGAAGCTTTCGCTCGAGCGAAGGAATGACTCCGAATCGGAGCTCTGAGGCTCGACCAAAGTTACCCTCTCGTTGAGCTTGCTCGAGCTCGAACTTGGCCTTGTCAAGCTCTTCCTGGATCTTCTTGACAGATTCAATTTCGGCTCTCTCCTTCTCCCAACGAGCGTTGAGCTCAGCGTTCTCCTCCTTGAGCTTCTGAAGATCCTTCTCCAGCTTCTCTCTACGTTCTTTACTCGCCACGTCCGATTCCTTGCGCAGACTTTCAAGCTCGATCTGAATGGTCATAATCTTGTGATCAAGACGCATGATGTCTTCGGGCTTAGATTCGTGCTGGAGCTTGAGGTGACTGGCTGCCTCGTCCATAAGATCAATAGCCTTGTCAGGCAGGAATCGATCGGTGATATAACGGTTTGATAGAGTAGCAGCGGCCACCAAGGCGCCGTCGGTGATGCGAACACCGTGATGAACCTCATACTTCTCCTTGATACCTCGGAGAATGCTGATGGTATCCTCGACACTAGGTTCGCTGACAATGATTGGTTGGAATCGTCGAGCAAGTGCAACATCCTTCTCAATCAGACGGTACTCGGCGAGTGTAGTTGCACCACAGCACTGTAGCTCGCCACGAGCCAGTGCAGGCTTTAGCAAGTTTGAGGCGTCGATAGAACCTTCAGCCTTACCAAGACCAAGCAGTGTGTGCAACTCGTCGATGAACAGAATAACCTCTCCTTGAGCCTGTTCAACCTCCGACAAAACCTTTTTCAATCTCTCTTCAAAGTCACCACGGAACTTGGCACCCGCAATGAGGGAACCAAGATCCAAGCTAATGACTCTCTTATTCTTAACACTCTCTGGAACATCGCCACGGACAATACGAAGGGCCAGACCCTCTAGAATAGCAGTCTTTCCTGTACCTGCGTTTCCAATAAGGACTGGGTTATTTTTTGTACGTCGTGACAAGATTTGAATCGTGCGCTGAATCTCAGCATCTCGACCGATGACTGGATCAAGCTTTCCGTCTTTGGCCCTAGCTGTCAAGTCGACACCGAATTGCTCCAAAGCAGGCTTCTCTTCCTCACCTCCCATGTTCATCCGGTGAGTACCACCGGGAGGATGAGGTCTGCCATTGGCATATGTGCGAACAGCAATGCTAGGTAGCAATCGAAGTGACGCTGATGCTGGGCGTAGAGTCTGGGTTGCGATTACACGTGTAAGTGGACGGATGGAACGGGTGGATGCACCAGCGAGGCGCTGTGCAGAGGTTATTAATTGTCTGCGAGCTTGCATTGTGATATATGATTATGCAGGTTTTCAAAATAAAAATTACGCTGAAAGAATGTAAGTCGTGTATGGAAAGAAGAAAGAAAACAGAATCGAGAAAAAAAGCTTGCACGGCTGGCAGAGGCAAGCTACTATTATATCGACTACGTAGTACGCGAGGGAAGCTTCCACCAGCAATCTCATGACACCTGGAGTACTTTCTCGCAGATTCCGGAACAGGGGTGGAAACAACAGTCGAAGAAAGCTATCGGGCTATTCCCGAAGACGTGAACCACTTTTTCTTTTATCTTATCTTCACGTGCGGGAAGCCCCATGTCCAGATCCCAGGGCGGCAAGACCGATGTTCAGTGCTTCCCAAAGCGGTTAGCTCCAGAGGGTTCACATTTTGCTTCCCACAAACTCGCTAGCGGCTTTCACAAAGAAATCCAACATTTCGGGGCCGCGCATTTCAACACCAAAAGTATCCATCCCTCCTTTCCTTCACCACCCAACCCTAGATCACCAGCCAGGAGAGAGTCACCATGTCGGAGAAGCCTACGACCAAGACGTTCGGAAAGTCGACCAGGGAGGTTCCCGCTTCCTCGGAGAAGGCCAAGAAGTGGTACAACGCTGAGGATGATGCCGATAACAAGAAGGTGAGTTATTCTTGCTGCTTGATCGTGTTCCCAATTACACATTGGCTTGGATGGACGAGTGGGAAGGGAGAAAAGAGGAGGATCGATATGGCGCGGGAGGCAATGGCGTCGTTGTGCTCGGTGCAGGGAACAAGCCAGTCAACCAAATCGCCATTTCGAGATGCACATTTGAGATCGACCACACAAAACAACAATGCGCAGGAGAAGGATGAGAAATATCGACCCCTCGACTGGCGACATGATCCTCCCTCGTCCCGTCACCACCCAGACTAGAATTCACTGCTACACGATCATTGCAACAGTCGCGCTAACCAGACTGAAAAATAGGTCCGCAAGGCCGTCCGATCTTGGACTCCTCGCAAGTCCCTCCAGCCCGGCACTGTCCTCATCCTCCTCGCCGGCCGCTTCCGTGGCAAGCGTGTCATCCTCTTGAAGACCCTCGACCAGGGTGTCCTCCTCGTCACCGGCCCCTTCAAGATCAACGGTGTCCCCCTCCGCCGAGTCAACTCCCGATACGTCATCGCCACCTCCTACAAGGTCGATGTCTCTGGCCTCGATGAGAAGAAGATCGAGGAGATCTCTCAGCCCAAGTACTTCACCGCCGAGAAGTCCAAGGACAAGGCTGGTGAGGAGGCTTTCTTCAAGCAGGGAGAGAAGCCCCAGGTATGAAAAAAACAATTTCTCAAGAGTCTGGGAATAGATCAGAATACTGACTCGTTGGGTACTACAGAAGAAGGAGGTCAACAGCAGCCGCGCCGCCGACCAGAAGGCCGTCGACAAGGCTCTGATTGCCAACATCAAGAAGGTCGACATGCTCGCCAGCTATCTCTCCAGCTCCTTCAGCTTGAGGAAGGGTGACAAGCCCCACGAGATGGCCTGGTAAACCAAGAATCTTTTCCCCATAAAATTGATTTACGAGACAAAGCAACCATTTCCAAAACAAAGGGCAAAGAAAAAAAGTGTGTTCTAAGGATGGGAGGTTTGTCGGAATAGAGGAGGGGGCTGTGGCCAATGGGGAAAAGGCTTCGCACTTTTTACGAAACAAGAGCGGCCTTTTCCTCCCTACGTCTCTTCCCCCCTCTTTCCCTGCTTCCTCCGGGAAACGGTTACAGAACAGGGGGTGAAGTGTGCGACTGTAGAAGGGCAGGGCAAAGGGTCTCCGAAATGGGCTGGTTTGGCCATTTGCATCATGGTAGTTGAAAGGGCATTCGGTCACATTTTGGCGTCTGTAATACAGGTTTTACAGTCAAGCAAAAAAGATCAAACGAGCATACAAAAAAACATATCCTAAACAAGGCTTCCGGTGTGAGGCCGATGATGATGACTACCTTTTAGATGAGTTTTCCACCCTGTCTTTGTTCTGCATGGGGTAGAGTGTGAAGTCTTGTGTTGAGTGAAGGTATCCATCTTGTCATTTGCCCTGTCTCTTGTGTATGCGGTATAATCATCACGCACGACAACTCGATATCCGTTGTTTAAGACAAGTACTGGTGACATTTCGTTGACATCATAAATCGTTTTTTCTATTCTACAGTACGTTCGCTCTTGAGTATCATGGCTCTACTGCTCCCTCGTTCTTTCTATCTTTATTCTTACAAGTTTCTATCCGCCCAGCTCTCAATCATACCCTCAAGCGAGGGCTCGTAGTGCTTCAAGGTCACCTGGCCTGATGATTCATCAAGATAGGTGTTGGCCTGGACAAACACTTTGCGAGGCTGCTTGTTCTTAAGCACAATATCACGGACCTTGGTTCCCCAGAAGTCAAGACCGACAGTAGTCATGTCGACATAAAAGTCAGTACCAGTCTTGACGTCGGCGGTCGATTTATAGACGTGAAGCTTCTGGAGATAGTCGGCAACAGCTAGAGACTAATTAGCAATGAAATTCTTGAAAAAAGAGTTAGGTGTTCTCACCCTTTCGACCAGCAGTCAGGATCTTGGATCGATCCAGCTTGATAGTCAGGTCGGAGAGGTCTTCGTTCTGGTAGTCCAGCTTGCAGAAGTCATCTTCGGCCTCGAGGAAACACTTGAGAATAGAGAAACGAGCCTGGCTGTGCGCTTGACCCCATTTCTGGCTCTTGGGATCCCACATCTCGAGAGAGGCAAGACCAGCACGAGCCATGGAAAGGTATGACGCATAAAGAACGTCACCAGCCTCGCCGTTGATATCCTCGGATCCGTCACCGAAACCAAAGATCTTGAGGACGGGAAACTCGCAGCTGAGATACATAGCAACCAGCTCGGCACGGCACTCTTCGTAAGAAGCAGCAATACTTCCGAATACGGAACCCCACGTCTGACCAGGCTTGTACCATGTAGTGATCGGCTTGTTGGTGATGGGGCTGATAGGAGGGTTCTCCTTGTCGAAGTTGAAGACGCCAGGAGAAGTCTCCTGGAGAAGCTTGCCGCAGCCGTGGCCTAATTCATGTCAGTAGGAATTGCGATTTTGGTTTCGATCACACTCACCGGTCAGCTCGTGGAGGCCGACCTGGCACTCAAACGCAGCATCTCGCTGCTTCTTGTAAACCTCAAGATCCTCATCACGGATAAAGGGGATCTTCTCATTGGGGGCCTTGGCGCTGAGCACATTGCCCAGAGAGACGTTCTTGAAACCCTCGGTCTGTCGGATATCGTCATAGTTGGGGATGTTGATACCGGCAGGGATTCCAGAACCAGCAAAGGTGAGGACCTCGAGGGAGGTAAAGTCAGGAGACAGGAACTTGTCCTTCTCAAACTCGGAGTTCCATGGCAGGATAGGGATAAGCTTGGGTGCGGCATCCACGAGAGCGCCAAAGGCACGGGTTCTCTCAAGGTTGACCATAGAAGCGAAACCCTCCCACTCACCACGGATACCAGCAGGGTCTCGGTAGGTCTCGATGAAGCCAATGTTGGACTCCACCATAGGGCCCTTGTCCTTGATCCAGTATCGCTGGCTGTCCTTGAATGCCTCTAAGGAACCGGTCTCGAAGGACTTGCTGTAAGCACTGTGCATCTTCTTCTGGGTGTCGTTGTCGGCATTCTCCCCAGCCTGGTTGATATAGGCAGTGATATTCTTCATCTCCTCGGAATAATCACCGTAAGTCAACTTGATAGTCTTGCCCTTGAGAGGTCCATCCTCGACAGTGAACTCTGTCTCCTTTCCAATATCGCCACCTTCAGGGGGGACACTGGTGATTGCAGAGGCAATGAGAATCTCAAAGTTACCATCAGGCAACTTTCGTAGACGGTTGTTCTCGGGCAGCTGGCCCTTGGATTCCATCCAGTCGGAAACGGCCTTAATCTCAGCCTTGGTGATGTCGGGAGAGTCGGGGTAGTAAGTGGTCATGTGGCCCTCGTCAGGGTAGCCCAGATGCATGATGGCGGGGTTATCGGAGCTGAAGATGGCACCCTTGGTGGCATCATAGAACTTCTGAGCCTCAGGGGAGGTGGAAGCCAGGGCAGCAACCGACTTCTCACTGCATCGAGGAATAAATTTAGAGTCACCAAAGCTCTTGTAGTTGCCATTGTTTCCGAGGAACATAGCAGCATATTCGAGGAACTGGGTAAGCTCAGTCTCGTCGATGCCAGCCTTTTTGGCTAACGCATTCCAGTCCCCAGCTGCAGCCTTGTGCAGAGCAATGATCAAGTTGTAGATGGGCTCAGACTCAGGAGAGATCTGTCTAAGCACAATTCTGGTGCCGGCAAAGGCAGCTCTGTCATGATGTTAACACCCGGTTGGGATATAGGCTATGGCAGTTGGCATTGAGAGGCTGTCTAGCACAAACAGACCTCCAAAGAATTCCAAGGAGGGGCAAAAAACCTACTTGCTGATAAAGTGAGCATAACGCTTCTGCTTGTCAGTGAGAGCATCGAAATGCTTCTCAATCTCAAGTCTGACAACCGAAGGAGGCTGGTCAGCGAGGTAGTGGACCAGCTCGTTAGGGTTCATGGCGAGGGCTGAGGTTGAAAATCTCTTTGTGAGGCTCTGCTGGCGCCTGAAAGATTTTGTAAAGTGAGGGACGGGTCGTCTGGTAGGGAGCAAGGGTTTGAAGGCTGCGATTCTCAGTGATGAGGGCAGTCTTTTGAGATGGAAGGACGGTGAGATGAGAGGAGAAGACATCATGTATGCGTGTACTGGCATTTGACGTTTTCACTTCTCTGGGGCCGCGCTTGCCTTGTTATTTGGCACCTACCAATGGATCTCAAGTCGCAGCTTCCAAACGTGTCCAACAAAGATGAGAATGCGGGGACTCTTTGTTTCTAAGGTGAGGCGCATGTAGGTAGATGCCCCTTTGGGTTAGACTGTGTGTCTAAATTTCCCCGCTCTCCTACCGTTTACAGCATCATCCATCGAATCCAAATGCCCTTTTGTCTTCAGATGCCTAAGTTCCTTTCTGTTAACAAAGGTTCTAGCAAGATGTCGTTTTTCCAGGTAGTTCAAAACTATAATTCTCTATCGAGAAACATGATTTGGAATCCATTCATAGTTCCAAGTCCCCAAGATAAGAGAGCATATCGTACGTGGCCTGACTGATCAAGAGCGGGGTCTCACCATGACCCTTCCTTCCAAGTGAAAACTGGAACTTTCAGCTTACATACTGTAAATGTGTCTGACGACATCAAGCTAGCCTCTGAAACGGATTGATAAGGTGTTTGCCGCATTTCAGCTAGCTTGGTACTCGATATTTCGTATTGTTGCTGGGTATCATGATTTGTTGCTCGCCTCAGTTCTTGACATGAGAGGGCAGGTGTCAATTCTATCATGACGGGTATTTACTGACTAACGTTACAACGTCCTGCAGTCGTCCTTGGTTACTCTTCAGGTATAAGCAGATGGCCAGATCAACTTCGCGTCTTGGATCATGGACAAAGTCACAAATTTATAGGCAGCTATATTAGTTTCACCATGAATACTCACTCACTTCCAGTCACAAGCTTTGAGTTTCTGTAAACATGCAAGCCAAGGTGCTCCTAACTCCTCAGCAGCCTATTCCCCAGCTTGGGTTGCGGTCATGAGTTCCAATACCATGATACCAAGCCACGATGCTTTGAAGTGTCTACTCGTGATCACTGACGATATGCTTGCTCTATGGTGCAACCACGATGGGCCTGGAGGGTTACGAATCTTAAATCAATGGCCAACTAATATGACCGTTCTCGTAGTGGCCCACGAACCTCAATTTCGCCGACAGCAAACACGCAGCTTCCCTCAATGTTTTTTCAACATCACACTATGACATGGATCAAGTTGAATTGTTTACGCTCTCACTCTACTCAGCCAAGTACTGTCGTTACATCAACGGCTCCTCATCATCCTGACATGTTCAGATTTATGTCGTTATGTAAACCACTTCACCCGAGAGTACCATCTATGTAGGGTAGCAGACGGGAAGGTGGAGTACCCGATACCCGTCCCTATTAACGTTCCCGGAGTGGCCTGTCATGCCGGACTTCACTTCAACACCTTTCAGGAAACATGACTCCTCAGAAAGTGTCAGGCCAGCGGGAACCAAAGTCGACAAGAAACATATCCCACGGAGGCGGTGTAAGGCGCATAATGAAATCCCGGCCGAGAAACGTTAAGACGAGTTGACCGCCCCGTACGTTATGCAAGACAAACCAAGACTTGACAGCTATCTATGCTCGGCATCATGCTAAGAGGCTCTGACCAGGGCTTGTTCATCGTGCCGGTGCTTTGGGATATCCCATCACACTTCCGAACCGAACCGATCTAGTACAGGCGATGCGGCGAAAAAAAGATTAGTTGAATGGGGAAGACAGAGAGGAGGGCAGATTGGTTTATCTGGTTGGCTACGCTCTGGAAACATGGCTTGCCCGGGGAAGCGGTATGAATTTAGATGGCGTCGTTGGGAATATGCGTGTCTAGAGTCTGTTGTATCCGTCTGATCCCCCCCTGTCCAATGGTTATATTATCAGGCTTACTCTTTTTTTTTCTGCCCTCGTGATGGGATGGGGATTCCACCTGATCAGACCAGCTCAAAAGAGTTTTTTTACCCTCTTTGTCCCCTTACGACCCCCACGCTTTCAGCTCCGCCCTCCACGCGACCAAATTTTCTGCTAACCCCTGGCAGCTGGGGGGTCTCAGAGACAGAAAATCCTTGTATTGTGAGGCACTGTGAAGCAAATGAAAAGAGGACAAACGATGTCTTGTGCTATGCGCGGGGAAGCCATGGTTACGTTCCTGACTGCACCCTGTCCTGCTTTGTTCGCCTTGCCAGCTCTTGCAGGAATTTCCGCCTTTTTCTTCAGTTGATTTCCGTCGACCTAAAATTACCATTGGAGCCCTGGGTTATTTTGCTTCGAAAGAACTAGACTAGGGGAAGTTTTCCACGTCCCCTATTGCTTGACCACTTACTTATTAGGTCTAAATCTGTGGGTTGAGCAGCGTGGGGTAAAGGTACCGCCAGAGAAGAAAAAGAAGAACGAGAAATCGTGACATTGCAAATATAGAATTATTCGGCGATGACCGGCCGGCGTGTATTTCCAAAATAGGATGAAAATCGCCGCTACAGAAGATTGCTACAGCTTCATGTTTCTCATATGAGGTGGCATCTCCAAATACATGCATCTCGCCCAAGGGGCAGAGGAAGGCTGCATAGGATCTTTCTTAGTGAAACCTCATATGCCCCGAGTTCTAACATCAGATGCCCAGAACACTATGAGCCTCAAGCCTCCTTTTCACTCATTCCCCAGACTTAAAAAGGTGGAGTGTTTGTATCTTAACGTCACGTAGTTTCGCCAAGTTTAGACCCAAAACCACTACTGATCTACGAAATCAAGCAAAGCACCAGTTCGCATACGCTACGTAGCATACCGGTAGACGATCCCGGACCCGAACCAGTTTCCTTCCTTATTTAAATGTTGGAGGCGAAAGAAATATTTGGGGTTTCATCTTTTTTGGAGGTGAGAGAGAGAGTGTGTAGTGAGTGGTGACTGACGAAATGATTTCCTCCAAATAAAAAAAAACTTGGTCTGGGTCCTTGGTGTTAGTAACAGGTGGATGTTGGGTGGGTGGTTTGGGAAATGCGTCAACCCCACAAAGAAACCTGAATGTTCCATTGCATTGGGCTTCGTTGTGATTGTAGGCACTTTCGGGGGTTACACAGGCCTTTCCCCGAGGAGGAGAGGACGAGGGTAAGCACACGACGTCGTTGGAAGAGCAGAAGACTGAGACTGATGAACCGGCCAGTCCAATTGGTTAAGTTGCTGATTCTCTTTCACCAAAATTGAGTATCCGTCGGACGGATTGCATTCTGTACCCGTAGCCACGAATGTAAGTTACCTGTAAAAGGTACCACTGCAGAAATGCAAACCCCATGATCATCATGGCCTGTCAACTTCCAGGAGCACATCATGCAAGCACGTTGATCCATTGAGAGGAACTAGACTCCTAATCAGATAACCTGTCAACCCAACAATTCCCGGAGTGACATGAACCAAATCAACAACATTTTCTAAACTGACGGATATTTTTCCTTGGGGCCTGGGATCTATACCCGAGTAGCCTGTCCATCTTGCTTGGAGATACCGGTACTCCGCCGACATCCCACGCTCTCGTCTCTTGTAAACCCCACGCTCTCTCCCCACTTCACGCCCCTCCTTCTCAACAGGGCTTCGAATTCCTTTACCCAAAGCTTGGGGATTCCAGATCGTCCGGCAGGTTCAGCAGATGAATTGGGAGACAGGAGCCTCCGCCTTCCGATTCATACTCATTTCCTGTTCCCGTCTCAAAGTACCGTGCGGGAACGAAAGAGGGCCGTCGACAGGTCTGGGAGCCTCGTCGGGATTTCCAGAATCTACACACCCTTCTCTTCCCTTCTTGTTGCCTTCCTCCGTCATTCCCATCAAGGCCTCTCGTAGTTCAACCATCCTCTAATAAGCCTCACGTACACATACAGGCATACGCACACATCATCAGTGCTGCACTACGTAGTTTGTATGCTCACACACCGTCCCATTCCTCTCACTCACACACCACACCCACCACACACCCCGGATTTCCTGCCCTCTGCGGTGCCTAGCATTACACTCCCCCACGTCACCTGGTGAAAGGGCAAGAAAAATTACAGGCTCAATTGACCTACAACTTAGTGGGCAGTGTCGGTCGTTTAGGGGAAGGGGGGGTTCCACTTACAGTATTGGATGGGTACGGCCTTCTCCCCGTAAACCAGACAGAGCCTGGAAAAAGGTCATTCTTTTTTCTTTACCCGCCCCGAGTCATCGAGCTGTGCTTATATAGAACTGCCAGCGTCCCTCTCTTTTCCCGTAACTTGTTGAAAGTCTTCTATTGTTTATTGTTTTATTCTCAATTATCTCATCCTCAACTCTCTTCTATCTATATAATCCTCACTTTAACGACTGTATACTATACCTGTACTGTCAAACAGCCGCCCATCCGTCTTGCTCACGTTACCGATTACCCTTTACTACCATCACCTTGATCGAATACATCTTGGAAATCTCTTCCAACGCCGCATGCAATAATTGCTATAGAGTTCAAGAGCACTTTCGCTGTCCATCAAAGTCGAACTCTGTTGTCGAATCTTGTTAAACCTCACCAACAAAAAATTACAAACTTCTTCGAGATGCTCTCCTACGACTCTTCTCCTGCTCTGCCTGTCCAGGCTTCCAAGTCTCAAGCCGCCGTACCCTTGCCACCAGCCCCCACCAATTCTGCACCAATGATGAAAGCGCCCACATCCTCGTCTCGCAATGCTTCGAGTGCCGTCCATGGCCGTGACACCAAACATCAGCAGCACATCTGGCTAGTCACCGGGCCTGCTGGCTGTGGAAAGACGACTGTTGCTGAGCATCTAGCCAACTCTCTCAACATGCCCTATATCGAGGGTGACTTGGTAAGTTATTCTCGAACCCCCTATCTGCTTCCATTTCCCGTCTACTTTTTCTTGTCTGCTCCATTATTTCCTCCCCAAGGAAATGAATAACTGGGGCAGAACCCCCACGGAATTTCGACGTCACGTTAATGGGTCAATCACTAACACGACTCGCCGTCAGTTCCACCCCCCTGCCAATATCGAAAAAATGCGAAACGGAATCCCTCTGACGGACGCCGACCGGTGGGACTGGCTTACGGTCCTCCGAGAAGAGGCCATCCACCAGCTCGGTGCCGGTGCGGACGGCGTTGTCGTTACTTGCTCGGCCCTCAAGCGCAAGTACCGCGATGTCATCCGCGTCGCTGGTTACTACGACCACAGTATTCTTATCCATTTCGTCTTTCTCGATGCACCTGAGGAGGTTCTACTAGCCCGAGTTGCCCAGCGACAGAACCACTACATGGGTGCCAACATGGTCCAGAGCCAATTCGATATCCTTGAGCGTCCGATGAGTGATGAAAAGGACGTCATCACCATAGACGTTAGCCGACCCATCGAAGAGGTCAAGGGAGAGGCACTGAACCAATTGCTGCAAACCGTGACGGCGCACAATGAGAACCAATGATTTAGTGCCTTAACGCAGACCAATCCATTGTCGGTTTGTAAGACAATAACCTTCAAGCACCATCATCATGTCTCACCTCACACCTCACAAAAAGGAAACATCTTTTCAGCAAGGAGTCAAAGCGTTTTATGATTTCAATGGTTAGAGATCAGGGAGTTTGCATTAATTCAGTCTTCTTTTTCTGGATCAACTATTTCTAGCGGGTTGGAAAACAAGTCGCTTTCTGGTGCACCGCGCACGCATAGTTTTTTATTAGACGACTTTTTGGTACCAACAGACCAGGCCAACCGCGCCTCTCGGACAGCTCGCCGATGCAAGGTGGTCAGCCGCCATGGCCCATGAGCTACGAGCTACATGAGGCGGGTATGACGGGGACGGGGGA
>JABFFC010000910.1:0-13817 GCA_013623535.1 Fusarium penzigii
TTTTTTTTTTTTTTTTGCTTACAACCTAAGTTACATACATGCCCTATCCTGAATCGCCCAACCTGGCAATCGTACCTATTGTATTGTCTCTCGACTGACGTTGTCTCCCTCTCCTCTCCCAATCTCCATCACCTGTACATGTATTCTCATCCTACACTCCCTCCCTCTTTACTGCTATTCTGCCATTCACATTCACCTTACTTCTTTCTGTTCTAGCCCAAGCAGTTACACGCCCCTCTCCATTCTCCAACACACATTTTCCACCCCTCGTCCCGCCTCCACCCCCATCCACTTGTTGAAGTTTGTATACTTCATCATCGTCTACTCTTCTCGTCCCTTCAACAGCCCTGTCTGCCTAATATGACGCGCTGTCTGAGCCCAATGCCTTCTGGTCAACATCTCAATCATGATCGAATCAATCCAAACGCACATTGGGTTGCCTTGCTTCCATCTCTTCATTCCCAATCCTCGCAATCTACAATTACTTGTAAAGGGAAGGGAAAAACAAAAAAAGCTTCAATCCTTTATGTAGTTTAGTTTCGCCCTCTCCCCCCTCCATAATCTTATAGACCCAAGTAGATCACGAAATACTAGCTTTCTTTTTACATTCTATCCCCATTCACATCAGATCTTCAAGTCCACATATACACTAAGAAGCAATTGCAAGAAAAAAGAAAGAAGATCGACAAAAAGCAAACAACCCACTGCTACCACCATCAACACCACCACCACTACAACTTAGATCTCCGCCCCTCATGAACTACAACTATTCTCACAACAACGAGTTCGCCACCGAGCAGTCAACCGCCAGGGCAACTCCTTCACGATCCCAGTCCTGGCCACATCCCGGCTATGCAGCCACTTCGTGGGAAGATGCCCATGCTCATCAACCGGATCCTCGCTACCAACACGACAATCAGTACGACGGTCGACACAGAGACGCCTATCACTTTGCCCCTTCTTCAGGTTCATCATCTTTCGAGACTGGTGAAGTTGACCAATCTCACCAATACCACAACACAAATGACTACTACCAGCACATGGCCACTCACTCTCAGTATGGAGGAAGTTTCCCCTCCAGCTCGTCCGCGGGCGCAATGTCCAGTTCGCCAAGTCCCCGCGGTGATCCTTACGGTTGGCAAGGTACCGTCGATACCACCGAGCATCAATGTCACTGCGGGAAGTCTTTTCGACGTCCCTCAGATCTTGCGTAAGTTTCCCCAGAGCAAAAAGGGTTGTGTGAACTCCCAGTTAACCACCACTCGGTGCTAACAAATCCTTTGTGAGCAGCAAACACCAAAAGTACCACATCAAGTACTTCTCCTGCCTCTTCGTAGGCTGCGACAAAGCCTTTGCGACGCAAAAGGACCTGGCACGACATACACGCACCCACAACAAAGGAGAAGGGTATCAATGCATCGTCCAAGGCTGTCGAAAGGCGGCTTCTGGCCATGTCTACAGTCGCAAGGACAACTTTGACCGTCACATGAGGACGGCCCATCCACATCACCCCAACCCATGAGAGGTAACCACAGTGACTCTCTCTAAGCCTACATCGACAGTGACTCATCTGAACGGTTTTCAAGAGAAGACCAGAGTTGTGAAACAGTATTATCGAAAGGGGTCACATACAAAGACCAGCCACAGTTGTCTGTTTGTTTATGATGTTGCATTTTTCCTTGCTTTTTCTCCTTTCTCTTCCTCTTGTTTTATTTTCTTCCTCTGCTTGTACTGTTTGATTCTACTTTCCATTTGTATCAGGCATGGATCGCATAGATGGCTTTCTAAGTGTGTATTTCTAGCGGAGCTGACGGGTTTCCTATGTCATTGAACAATTCACAGCCGCAGTGCTGATAACAAAAAAAGATCTATTACTGATAGATCCATTCATGTACCTACTTACTATTCATGTCGATCATAAACTGCGAGAGTCAAGAGTACAGAAATCTGAGCGTATATGACGATAAAACCTGGTCTCCTGATCAAATTAAAGCCCAATCCCTCTCACCGTTGAGACGAAACAACGCATCCCGTAAATTCAAACCAAGACAGTCATGGGAGACTACAAAGATACAAGATACAAGATACAAGATACATGGCGAACATTAACAACTTGCATCAGGAGCCATTGTCGGGAGACCGGTTCCACTTTATTTAGGCCCAAACTCCGGGACGGGCCGCGCCCCATGTGGACCCCTTCGGTTCCACCAAACGTTTCGCAGCTTTGACCTTTACCTTGAGTCCTTGACCCTGAACCCAGCCAAAATCATCCTGTCTCTTCCATCATCAGGTATCAACCAGCACTTTGGGCACACAAGCCATGTAACTTGTTCATCATTGCACTTTCTCCTTCTCATTTGCTTATATTCAAATCTCAAAAAAAAGCAAAAGTCTATTTTTTTACACATTGCCACCTCACAAATCTTCCCACCACTTACTCCTGGTATTGGGTTCTGTTTTGAGCACATGGTGCCCAGCACCCAAGACTCCATATCCACAATGCTACAACTGACCAGAAGCTAAATGCCGTGACCACTCCATGTCTAACTAAACTATACATTCTTAGCGCAAACTGGACTATCTTACAAAACTAATCGAGCTCCTGATTCTCCGATTGACTTTCCCCGACATGAAACTCCACGTCCAGCTTAAAGAGACCACAGCCTTACGCCAGCCGTCAAAAGTCAATGAAGCTAAAATCTAGCGAGTGGTAGTCCCAAAGGCTGGCAAGTTCTCCCAGTTCCTCATCCGAAATATTGCCAAATACCGGCGCCAGTATTGGCTCTCCAGCAGTGGGACCATCTAATGTGCTTTGGTTGACCAATTCTGGCTGCCAACTGACGGGGGCTTGGGCTGCATAAACTCCCATAGAGGCAATGCCACCATCGACAGAGTTCAGGGCAATGATTTGAGTGGTAGAGACCTGCGCTGGTGTGATTGACGCTGCTGAAACTGTCGTGGCAGTAGAGACCAAGACAGGAGCACTATTTTTTGACGAAACTGTTGGTGTAGAGGTGGAGGTTTCAGTGAGTCGAGACCTTTTTGCTATAGGACTGTCTTCGTTGATAGCTGGGCTTCCTGTCGTTCGTGACAATTGCTGTACAATTCGTGTGAGAATACTATGTGGCGCTTTGGCTGAGTTTGTCACCACGCGAAGCCGTTGCAACATCGAATGTGCCTCATTAATCGCATTGAGAACATCGCTGCGTCGCGGAAGTGTATTGTGCTCGTCATGTAGAACTGCCGAGCACAACACTGTGGATGTATCGAATATGCAAAACAGAACCCAGTGGTACTTGGCATCACGGGGAAATACGTAATCGAAGAACTCTCGAAGGGAAGCCATCAGTTCAAGACAATAGCCGATACCATCATCCCTGATTTCGAGCTCTGCTTTCGGGGCGCCGGGCGCAAAAGTTCTCGGCAGAAAGGGTCGGATCGGATTGAGAAGCATAGAGTATGCCATTGTCCGAAGATAATTCCGATGCAAGACAATCCAGGGACAGGACTCGTCGAGAGATTTATCAGGGTTTCGTATATCAAATGGGCGGGGGAAAGTGCGCATCCATACTTCGATCGTTGCCTGATACTTTTTCACGTCTGTTGCTTTCACAATGTTTTTTGTAAGGCCGAATTGTCCAAAAAGCTGATGGATCAGACTCGACTGCATTTTCATGTGTGTCAAAGGCGATTGCTGTGCAGCCTCAATTTCGAGGTCGGGAAGACCAACGTTGCAGTCAGAACGATCGATGATGATAGGGCGACCAAAAAGAGACGAGATTTGCCTAGGCTTGCATCAGTCATCATGAACTGGCTGGAATGATTAGCGGTCAGTATCTTACCAATCCCAAGTATCTAGGATGCACCAAACTCTTCGTCGGACCTCAAGCTCAATAGGATCCAGTGACTCTGTGTTGTGCTCCTGATGCATAGCTGATTCCCAGTTAGTCGTTCTTATCCATGCATATCAAGCTAGCTTTGCTCAGCGATAAAACCTACATAGTTCCTGAGCTTCGCGAATCGCCACATTAAGAACATGCCAGCATTCGACAAAGCGAGCTTCCGACTTGAACCAGTAGCAGGAATGGATCAGTTGTTGAACGTTGGTAAGGTGGTTGTATCCAACCGGAATAGTATTGCTCAATTCGCTAGCCACTCCATGATACTGTTCCGTCAACCGCTGCACGCTGTTACCGAGGCCAACCTCAATCTTTCTTTTCAAGCTCGTGTCGGTATATTGCAAAGAGCAAGCGCAAACCGTGAGTAGAAGACAGGTCCATTGTATGCTTAGAGGTTTCCCTTCAGAGTGGTGTTTCCACCACTGCCGGTATTGCTCCATGAATGAAGGCGGGTAAATTATGTAGTAGTGGAAATTAACATTATCGAGAAAGTTTTGGATAAGGAGATCTGACTTGAAAGTTAGAAAAGAGGCATGGTACTCAAACTACGGCGATATCTTACCGGTAAATGGTCGAGTAGGAACCACCTGAAGAGCCCGCTCAAGTTGACGAAACGTCTTTGGATCTTTCAAATACTCTCGCGACATTGGCCTAGCAATCTAGAAAGAGAAATGAGAGCTGACGACAAGATAGCAAGTAGGCAAACAAACCTCATTTTGAGAAGTTATGCCATAAAGAACATGCGATGGCATATAGCCCAGGGTCTCAATTCCATCGCCATCGATATCATCCAGGTCGGATTCATCGGACTCAGAACTGGCTGCGTCGTCGGTTCGACGTCTCCTAACCTCGTCCCGTGCAGCTTGCTCGGTGGGTGATGGGTTGGCCTCCTTGAAGCGACACTTGTCAGCGACCTGGCGCTTTTGGCAATGGTCACAGGGCCACTCGCGATTGCACTGATACCATGTTAGAAACTCCTTTTGTTAGATCCAGGGGAACTGCTGCGCTGTTCCCAACAATCTTCGGAAGCGCATGATTTAGTACCTTTTGTTTTCGGCGGGAACACTCCGTGCAAGCGGATCGATAGCCGTTCTCTGTAAATGGCTTATCCATGCTGGAACCCATCTTTGAGTGCAATGAAGCAGTTCGCGATCCAAGGCAGAGGAGACAGGAAAAGATCCAATACGGAGTGCCACAAAAAAACCAGGAACAGGTTCAAAAAGGAGCAAAGAAAACCGGCAGTTTGGTGGCAGAAAAGCTACCAAATAAATTACCAGGCACCATCTTGGCTAAGAAAGTTAAAGTAGGCAAATCCCGGTGGTGATAAAGTTGGGGTGGGGAAGTGGACGGGTGGCCGTCCCAAGAAAACGTCTGTCCATACGCAGATCGATCGTGGAGATGCTTCAGGCGTACATGTGTATCGGTACTGTAAACTGGGGGAGACGGGCTGCCTCTCATCCGGTCAAACTTTGGTCGTGGTTTGTTCTGTCGAATGGGTTCCAGTGATGGATGTTGAGGCTGAGTTGAGGGTGAGGTCGAGTAGCGGCAGCGCCGACTATGTCGAATGATTTGGAATTTGTTGGAGCGGCCCCTCCTCTAGGGCGCGATTCCGATTACCACCAATGTTCTACACCTGCTTCTAGACCACGCAGAAGGAGTCTGGGTCAATGACTCGAGGGATCACGTCAACCTTAACATAACGGCTGGTTCCGACAAGTTTGGCGTAAACCTACAGTAGCAAAAGTGCCGATATGCGATATTGGTGAACTATGGAGACTTGATTACGCTGAACGGCGAACAGCGAGGCTTGTTACTGTTGACAATGGTTTGCGTCCATAGGCCGCGTTGGTGGCGATATTCCGTGGTTTCTCGGCTCCATCAATGTGATGTCTCACCTCCTTCTTGGTACAGTATGTGAAATAATCAGTGTTGACCCTGTCATTCCAGGCCATCCCAGGAGAGCCAGGTTTTCGCAGTCAAGTCGTATCGTTTTTTCTTCAATTGTCGTTGCAGACGAAATTGTAATCAACCCCCCGACGTTGTTGGAAGACGGTTCAACTTCTGTCCCACAGTATCCTTCGTTAGTTATAGTATGGCGATGCACAAGTCTCCGGGTTGTTGAGCAGATCGGGAGGGCGTGCATTAGCTTCTTTTTTTTTTCTTCCCCTTTGTTAGCCTAGTAGGTAACGGGAGTTGTTCGCAAATGAGAAGATTTTGTCAACCAAAAGGAGTTGAAAGCAAGACTTGATGATTTAGGAGAAAGCTCGCGCATTTTGTTTAGCTAGGTAGTGAGTGGCAGGCACAATCTCGTCATACAGATCTGATACGTACAAGGCAAGAATCACTTTGAACGGGCAAGCACAAGTTGGTTTCTAAGAAAAAGGCACTTGGAATAAGTTTGTCTCTTTTTCATATGCCTCGTTAGTATGGGTTAGTAGAACTTTTTAATCTACTAACACCACAGTTCCACGAGCTTGATACTGTTAACTCAAGGTCCACACAAACGATAGCAAAGATCAGGTTCAAGGGGTGCTGGTCTATGCACCCTGCCGTCAACAGTCGATCATCCTACTTTAATAACATAGCTGACACTCAATCTCCAGTGTTACCACGACCTAAATCTCTCCTCACCCTCCACACACGAGAACCGACTGGTCTTCGTTCATTGCCCTTCAGAACCTCCACCCAAGGAAACGCAGTCACGTCGCTGACCCTCGCTACATCTTCCGGCTCCACTTCAGACTGATCGTCGTCTGTATCCTCGTCTGTGATGTCAATTACCTCATCGTTCGCATCGTCGTTGCCGGCTTGTTGATAGAGATCCTCTGTATACGCCCAACTTGGAGCATCGAACTTTCCATGGAGGAGGACGATGTGGCGACCTTTTGCACGAATTTCTTTCATGTCTTGCAGGGATATAGGGGTGATGAGCTGAAGACTTTGGGTCCTGGCGTCGATTCCTCGGAGCAGAACCAGGCCAATAGTGCGGCAATGACGGGGGTCGAGAGCGGCGTCGTCAAAATTCGGTATGAATGGAAGACCTTCTGGTGTTGACAAAACAAGTTGCTTGATGGCGTCCTCGGTTGAAGAGTTCTCAGTCATATTTGACGAAAGCAGCTTTGCCAAAGCCTTGACATCCTCTATTTCGACCGCTGCCATAACAATCCCATTGATAGTGTCGGCAAGTAATTCTGGTGGTGATTGGTAATCGTAGGACAAGACACCTAGAATACCTGCACGATCTGATGAGTAACGCACGAGTAACGGAGCCTTTGCCGACAACGGGGTAGGGTTCCACCTCTGGTTTGTGGAATTACGAATAGTATCTGTTGTTTCAGGTTTGATATTTTGAAGGTGGAAGTATGACATTGTCTGCATTGCCCGTAAATGCGCCGCAGTTCTAGAAGTAAACTCGGACTGCTGCGATGGCAGCTCGCATAAACTCGGGGTTGCGACAGCTTGGAGTACTTCTATTGTCTCTGCAGGCCCTTCCTCCGACATGTAGACCACTTCGTTCGGTTTTATCTCCTCGATAATTGCTGAGAGAAGATCTAGTCCAGTGCCGAGGACCCATCCCGGGGTGTTAATAATAATAGGAACGTCATGCTGCTGTTCAAGATAGGTAGAATAGAGATTTGCCGCGCACGCCACGTACAGATCCGGGTCTGATGCAGGAGTGACTGATGCCAAAGCATGGCAACGAATAATTCGAGAAGAACCATCAATGGAGCCCGGATGAGTGAAAGGCGCGCCTAGATTTGGTTTAGTGACATGGCAAAGGGAGAGGGTACCAGCTGGGGCATATTCGGGTTGTCCTGGATCCAAATCCAGCACCACCACGCCTTTACCGGCTTGTCCAAGGACTCTATCCGTCAACAGCCTATTCAAGAGCAAGCGGGAGAATGTTGATTTGCCAGCGGATTTGGGTCCGCAAACCAAGGTTGAAAGGGATGGCTTCTTGCGGGCCGCTATTACAAGGGCTGCCAGCTTCTTATTCCACTCAGGGGGGGAGGTGAGATGCTGGATGATACACTTCTTAGGCGCATCTTCTGAGGTATAGAGCTGGCGAAACAGGTTTAGTAATCAGATGATGTAGATTAATGGATTTTACTCACGATTTGAAATGTTGCTTCTCTCGATGTTTGCGCCGTCGTCATGTCCAACGAGTCATTCCATATCCTCCTGAACAGGGGGGAGATACGACCGAGTTGCCGTAGACTTCTCGCATTAAGGTCAGGGAATAATTCAAGCCTCGTGCGTTCTATTGTTCTTAACACGGGGACTGCGTGACAATGGGGAGCATGAACCCATTGTATAGTCTCGGAAGGACGCAGAGTTGCTCCAGTCAAAGTCACCTCGCCCTCAAGAACTCGAACACCAAAGCTTCCTATGACGATAAAGCGCTTCCCGGGTCAGCTTAAGTTATTTGGGATGAGTTGGACATACACACCTCGCTATCCCTCAGGCGGAGTTCAATCACGCCCCCAGCTTTGAGGCGAGAATTTTGCTCAGTACGGCGGAACGACGAGTGCTGGGTGTGAGCAGCCGATGCTTTTAGGTCATCACTACATGATGAATTAGCAACATTGTAATTATAGTAGGTATACAAGGGACAATGGTACCTTGACGATCTGGATACTTTTGGTCGAGGAGCAGGTGATTCCGGACCACGCCCTTGTCGAGCAGCTTTCGGGCCACCTCTTTTGACAGTGGCAGGCTTCTCTTTCTGATCACTTTTTTGTAGCGGGCTATAAAAATTTGATGTGGTAATGAGAGGCTTTTCTTCAGATGGTTGAGGCTCTGATGCACCGGTAGTAGAACCTGCTACTGCACGTCTACGGGCAGCCAGTGCACTTATTGCGCTCACAGCTAAGTCTGCGTCAGATTTATAAAATCGCAAAATAGTTGTCAAGGATGTATCTTACGTTTAGGTGGTTCAACACCGTCGATTCTTCGTTTCTTATTTGTCGACATGGTGGGGGATATCCAAAGGTGCTCCTTGAAGCAGTAGAGTTGGTCAGTGAATTAAAAGCAGTGATAATGATCCAAATTCTTGAACTGTTTTTCAATCATTTATAGGAACTCATATATGAGAAGCAAAAGGTGAATGGTTTTATTCTCATCATCACTGTTGTAAGGTTGACCTGGTCTTGCTGGTGTAACTCCAGTCACTCCTGTCGTAAAGATTAGTTGCCTTATCGATAAGACCAACCACCAAAATTTACGCGGTTGGTCCCTGGAAGAGAAAGAAAGAAAAGAAAAAGAAAGAAAAAAAAAAAAAGTTCGAGCGCGTTACCTGTGGGGGCAGCCCCACCACCGCGCGCTGCTTCTTCTTTCTGCATCTCCAAAATTTCATCTTTTTTTAACATTAATCTTCACCCAAGCAACGCTTTCCTCTGTGGTCAATCGACACCCTCCCGGCACCTATTGCCATACGAACACAACAATTTGCCAAAGATGGCGCCTAAGAAACCTTTCCAGGTGCATTCACTAAACCAACAAATCGAGAACGCGCAAAAGGGCGTGTCCGCAGAGTCCAAGTTTAACCGTCGACCTGCAGCCATCAAAAAAGAACCTGCATCCAACAACCCAAATGCCATATTCAACGAAAGTGACGACGATGACAATGACTCTTCAAGCGACAGTGATTCTAGCAGCGATGAGGGGCAATCGAATTTTCTGGCTAATATCGCTGCTGGGAAGGCCGCTTCTACTGCCGCTGCTTCCCGCCGTCGCAGCAAAGACGAAGAGATTGCCGACAGTGACGACGAACGAAACGCGTCTGCTAAGAAGAGCAGTGTTACCAAGAAGCCTACCATCGTGAAGCCTGAACCCAAGCCTTCAAGCGATTCCAGCAGCGAATCCGACAGCGAGTCAGAGGCTGAGACCAGCAAGACTACGGCGAAAACAAACGGAACCAGTGTCAAGAAGGCTGCTAGCGGCTCCAGCTCGTCCGAGTCGAGCAGCAGCGATTCGAGCTCTTCTGAGAGCGACTCTGAGGCCGAGGCCAAGCAGACTGCCAAGCTCAAGGTGAACGGTGCTGCTAAGCCCGCCGAGTCTAGCTCTTCCAGCGACGAGGAAGGAAGTGACAGCAGTGATGAGGAGGAAACTTCTGCTAAACCCACCGCGAAAGCTGCTGCAAAGCCTGCGCCTGCTGCTGCCGGTTCCGACTCCGGTAGCGATAGCTCTTCTGGTGAGGAAGATTCTGATGAGGAGATGGTCGACGAGTCGATACATATTGCCGATCGAGCGGACAAGGGTCAGGTCGCTGTCCCCAACTTCATTGCTCCTGATTTCGTCCTGCGAAAGGGTGACGATGGTTCCAGCGGTCAAGATGTTGCCCAGGTCTGCAATCAGGCCAACCTGGAAGGCAAACAGTTCTGGTACTTCACGGTCCCGTCTAATGTTCCTGTCTCGGTGGTTCAGAACCTCGAGATTCCTATGAGCCAATCGCAGTCCGATGGGCGTGTTTTCTCTCATGATGGCGAAGACTATGGAGTGTCATTTGAGAGTATCGCTCCCAAGAGCAATATTCAGATTCTCATACCCTCCGCCGATGGCAGCCAATATCGATCTTGTGAGTAGAGCCGTGAACGAACTCGCGATATTTCCGAAGCTAATACAGTGCAGCCTCTCGCCCCGTCAGCCAGGTCATGCAGATCAAGAAGATTACTCAGCTGGGCTCGAGCACCGCAAACTCTGGCGTCGGTCCTGCTCCAAAGCCGGCCCCCCGTGCTCAGCCCAAGGGACTGAAGGCTCGCTACCAGCCCCTTGGTGTCAGTGAACCCATGGGCTCTATCGGTGCTGACGACGAGGATGCCGACGTTGAGATGGATGACGCACCCACCTTTTCCAGCTCCAAGTCAGCCAAGAAGGACAAGAAGCGCAAGCAAAAGGCGGAGTCTGAGCCGGCCACCCCAAGCGTAGCGCGTAAGAACAAGAGGAAGCACACTCCCTCGGAGGACGACGCTGCCGCTATGGCCGAGCAGCTTCGCGAGGAGACCAAGTCTGCGATCAAGTCTAAGAAGCAGAAGACTGCGCGTGTTGGCAGCCCTGATCTTGGATCCGAGCCTTCGACCAAGAAGCAGAATCCTATCGTGCCAACTGTTCCTGTGGCCAACTCGACCACTGCTACTCCCGCCTCGAGCAAGAGGTCCAAGAAGTCCAAGACAGAGACTCTTCCGATATTGAAGAAGGAGAATTCGGCTACTGCTCCTCGTCAGACAGCTGTTCCTATTCCTTCCATCCCTCACTCATCGCCATCCAAGTCTTCGGCCGTCGCCCCGTCTTCTCAACCTCCCATGTCACCTAGCCAGGCCAAGAGCGAAAAGCGGGCGAAGAAGCGCAAGGTCAAGGACGGCAAGAAGGAGACGCCAGTGCCGCCTCCCAGACTCGGCTCTACATCTGACTAGAGGCCCAGATATGGATTCAAGGGTCTTGGTGCCAGGGGGACGTGCACCAAGCTGTAGTGGTTTTGTGGAAATTGGTCCTGTGGTGAAGCTGGTGGACATGCCAACACTGTTAGTCTTTGAGCTGAGTCCTCACAAGTGGCAGGGCCACCCATTTACTCTCCTATTGGGAGACAAACTCGGCACTATATGGCCGGTTTGCGTTGATCTTTCTACTTTTCTTTTTCATCTTTCTATTTTAGGAGCTCGTGAGGGTTCAGTGGTGGTTTGATACCGCGGCGAGGAGCGTCCCTCGTCTCTCGGATTTTGCGGCATGGCGTTGGGGATGATGTTTCTTTTGGCATTTCAGGCAAAGGCAAAAAAGTTATACGGAGGAAGCTGAGGCATATGGATTCATGGTGATATCGGGACGACACGTCGGCCTGGTTATAGAGGTGTGGGGGGCTTGTTGAGTATGTGGTGGAAGATGGGTTCGCGTGGACCTATCTTTAGGACTACTGGGCTGCGAAACGTAGATAGCAAGTGTCGCAAATGACAATTTTTGAGCATATCGTGATCTTTTATCGTGAACCTTGAGCGTTAGGCATGTTGGTTGATACTCTGTTGTGTGTAGAATTTTGGACAAAAGACAGATGCCTTGATCTGATACCACTCTGGAAGTTGTTAGCCCTGATTGTGACAGAATGCAAGACACAGCAATAGTTCCAAGTACTGTATCGACATAATTTATATCATTTCCATCCCGAGAACCCATTAGAACTACCTATACCTCGTTTTTTTTTTATGCATTTGTGACAGCCATACTCAAGATCAACAAACAGATCCCCCGACCACAGGTGTCGGTTGTTATTCTGCTGCAACATTTACCCTATAGGGGCACACCAACACTCAACATCACAACATCCATAACTTAGGTGCTTGCGGCATTGTGTCTAAACTTACGAACCTACACAGCCCCCCCTGTAGAATCATCCAAAGTTCAATGCTACCAGGCATGTAAGCAAGATTGAAACTACATAGACAGCAGAGCAAGCCCTACAAGCACCGCGCGCTCGTCTGCATTTTAGTGTCGCACGAGCAAAAACGTCAATGAGTAGTGGCTCAGCATAAAAAAAAAAAAGAGGCCCAAGCTAAGACATGGAATGGAAAGCTTGGACTGCCGGGTTTGAGGCTGTCCATGTGCTCACCGCCTGGGAGAAAGTGAAGCGAAGAGAATCAAGGTTGAATGAAAATAGTGGTGCACTTTGGCATCATTTGGGCTGTGGTTTTCGTTCCTTTGGGCATCATGTAATGCTACTCGTGACCAACTACTCTGTTAGTTTGATGCGAAGCCTCACTTGCTGGTGATGCCAAGAGTGGGAAGAAGAAGTAGGCTGGCTAGTTGGTTGTATGGAGTAGAAGCGCATGGAATTAACTTTGATATTGGAAATATAGTGTTGATCTTAATATCAGACGATGTTGATGCCAGGTTCATGCGGTAGAGCTAATAACAATGACAGTTGTGATATGGAAAGTGACACAGTTAAGCTAAGCTTGTTTTTGTGGGTAGATAAAAGAAAGGAATAATAGTAAAAAAAGGCAAACATGATAGCCGGCTGGGAGGTGTGCCATGTCCATCGAGATGATGTTAGACATGGCTGAATGATTTGTTTCCTTTAAAATGCCATGCAGCTTGGCATGGTATCAGACAAAAAGAGGGGTGAAGAGGAAACAGACGGAGGATAGTTGATGACTGATTGAACATTGAACTAAAGGTATAGAGTATACCAGACATGATATGACTTGTAAGTGTGACAAGTCGTGGTTAGAGACGTGGGAGCCGAGGTTCACCACTTGAATTGAATCCTGATACAGTTATCACTTGTCAAAACATCTGACGATAATCAACCAGGTCTCAAGACTCGGAAGGGACGGAGGGCACAGTAAAAAAGTGATTGACACAAGGCGAGAGATGTTAATGTCAACTGACTGAGGGTGCCAACAGGAGACAGACAATCTTGCATACAAACCAATGCATGTCATCACATCGCTTCCCTTCAATTCTCAGTTTTCAGTCCAAGTCTCAGTCTCGGCACAAGCCCAGTCTAGTTTCTGGTCCCCTTAAACCCGATCGGAAGATAGAGAAGAAGAAAAAGGCCGACGACGGATATGACGGCCAAGAGGGAAAAGCCGGAGTATCAAAACATGAAGAGAAGAAAATCTTTTTTTTCTTCTTCTTTTTCACGCCTATAGTTGTTTTCCCATCTTTCCGTATGTTAATCCCTCGGCCCTGTTAACAATTTCTCCCTCAGCAGACCCGCAGCTCTCCATAATAAATTCTTCTTTTCTCCTTCTCTGTTCCGAAAGGGAAGGGCTAGAAAACAATTAGTTCAACTGCTGTGAACCCATCATGCTGAGGGAATAACTAGAGCCAGCCCCAGGGGTTCCACCAGGGGACAAGCCAACAGTTGAACCTCGAGGAGTCAACCGATAATAAAGAGAAGACGAGGAAAAGAAAAAGAAAAAGAAA
>JABFFC010000912.1:0-16954 GCA_013623535.1 Fusarium penzigii
ATTATATAATTAATTTAATAAGTATTAACTTTTTAAGCATTACTTAATTAGCGTGGCTTTTAACTATTCCCTTCTTAGGCATTACTTGGCTAAGTGTTACTATTCTTAGCCTCACACGTTATGTATCTGAACTGTGAGAATCGCTGTTGGAGCAGTAATCTTATAAACATCACCCTTATGACTATAGCTCCTGTAAGCTTTGCCTTTGTCGACAACACTCTTGTAGCATCACTTTGTTAGTACCTATCGATGGGTGTGTCTCTTCAGACTCACTCAGCACCGCTCTTTGAGCATTCCTCTGTTGACTGTCGCTCTCATGAGGAATCCTGTCCCATTATTGTTTTTCGCTCGAGCCTGGTATTTGCATGTCCAAAAGATGAGCTGAAATGGCGGATCTTCTCTTGGATCTGATATTCCATGCGTATGCACGCCTCTCTGTACACTATTATAAATGAGGTCGGCACGGAACAAAACTACCCTACATGATTCCACGCCACTTATACATGATGCCTAAGGCCAGATGTTGGCTTATCCGACAGTACCGGAAGACAAGCCGCTTTTCCGCAACATGCACACCAGTGTGGGATGTCGTACGAAGGAATCTCACATTTTGTGTATTGGTGCCTGCTGTTCAACAAAGAAGTACCCAGGGCGCTTTGCGCTCTGTTGCTCGCAAATTTTCTTATCTGGTTTATCAGAGAGTCTTCAAAAACACCTTTACGTGTAGCTGTTGAATTGTTCTGTCAAATACCGTTGGCCTATTTTGCTCTCCTTGGGCTCAAAATGTCGGAGGGAAACCAGACTTTCTTGTGTGCATTCCACAGTGTTGATATGGCTATGCAACTTGAACAATCCACCTCTTTGTTGCCAAGAGTACATGTTGATGTGCCCTTGTCATGTGCCCCTGGTGTAGTGACCACCTCTCTTTGGTAAAACGGGTGGCTGGGAGGCGGCTTTGCCTGGGAGACAACCCCCGTCCCCAGTGGGATGCCAGGTGGAGGAGACACCAAGATACGAAAAAGAGAGCCTTTGCCCTGCGGACATCTGCTCAGACACTCCCAAGTAAAGCAGCCAGAGCGTTTATACTGCTATTGCTTGGTTTGTTGCAGTCCAAATTGGGCTCGCTCAATTCTTGATCGACAATCCAGACACATGTCCACGGTCGCGTACATCGAGAGAATGAACGGACGCTCCCAGCCTCACGACCATTTTCAACCAACACAAGCACAACTATCGGTCAGCATAAACACGAAACAGGGACAATGATGGTACCAATCTTATCATTGTACTATTTTTCATGGCATGAGTTATGGAGAAGTGTTATATGATCTTTCTCGGTTTTGGGCAATCAATATGGCCAATCATGATCCTGTTCAGAAACTCGAAGAGCTGTCTCATATAGACCAGGGGTAGAAAAAACGCCGGACCTATGTGGGACGAATGGCTCTGGTGTACAAGAACAAGAACTTGAGAGATATGATGAGCACCTGTCCTTGATCTCAGATGTCTTCTAGGTCCGTCATGGAGTGGCCCCAATGCCGGTGGTGATGTCTGGGTATCTCACCAGGCGCAGCATTCCAACGAGTAAAGTACAGTAGGCCATGATAGACTTTATTTCTTTTTCAACTAGCTAGTTCTGCTAGGTTGCGATACTCTATTGGGCCTCTAAGCCTCTAACACAAAATATGAAACGAAGAGAAGGAAAGCAGACAGACGCAGGGTCATCATCGGTCAGTCCTCTGACCGACAAGCCAGTGGCGCTATGACCAGGGCAGGAGACAAACTGAACGGATGAATACAGGCTCTGGCCAATGTGGGCTAGGCAGCGACGAGACATGACAGATCACGAACGTCCTGACAAACAAACATCCTATGGACGATGGCACACCAACCTCGAGCCATCATGAGCCACAGTTGAAGAGAACAAGAATTCAACGTGGAGCATCCGCCGCGTCCCCTGATGGTTCGGTTCGCCCACTGGAGCAACCAGGTCAGCCTCAGCCGAGTTTGCTGATTCACACCTTGGTCGTGGCTCGTCATACCGAGCCCATTCCACCTCAATCTTTGCATGGGAGAAAGCTAGGAAGGGTGTTAAGGCAATTTTCAAGGCATTTAATTCCCAAGCTGGCGTAACAAAGTCATCGTGGCAAAAGTTTATTGCTGCTATAAATGAGAGTATCGATACAGCTCCTGATGCCAAGCCCTTGTGGGATTTAGAAAGGATCAGCCGAAGCGAGGAGATTGGTTATTTGTGCGGTAAGTAGTGGACATCCTGTATCTCCCTCACGATCTTTACTAATATGATTTTACCAGACCACCCCGGAGATCATACTCTGCCAGAGTGCTCTGAATCTCCCGAGTGCCGCATCCTAGTGTTTGATTATATCATACAGCATCGTCCTACCATGGCCAAAACTATGACATGTACTTGCGTTGATACGGGTGAATTGGATGCTTGTCACTTGATGTTCATCCCAACCAGGAATACCGCTTTGACGGTCAGGTCGGTTGGCAACGACACATGAATAACAACCTTGCAGAGGATCACATGCACTACCAGGCCAAGTTCAAGTATGAGCTGGCATGACGCTCCAGCAGACCAGTCCGTTCCCCAAGTTACAGACAGCGAGAATTAGCTCAATGTTGACGAGCTCCCACTAGAAGTTTCTCGACGGCATGCACCTACCAACTTGAACGACCAGACGGCATTTGATGACAGCTTTGTGTCGGATCTGGGCCCAGTCCCGCCCAACTCAAGTGCATTGTTCCACGTTTCAACATCACCTCAACTCTCACCCTCATCCTCACCCTCACCCTCGTCCTCATCCTCACAAGGTACAAATCACCACTGCCAGCCATACACACTGGATATCCCGCAACTCCTTCGACAATACTCAATCCCGATTACAAGAGGCTCAACGGCATCTGGATCAATTGAACGCCAAGTCACGGGCGTTCAAGAGAAGAGCCCTCCTTTTCAGCAACCTTTCCATGGCCATTGATCAAGTCACTCGGCCCATTCCCCAGCAAGTATCAGATTCGATTGACAACGATGCTCCAGTTGATTCGATCTGGTCGTCTTGAGGTGGAGCATGGTAAATGGATCAACTACATCAGCGGAATCAGCTCCATGCTTGAAGTCGGGAAGCAGACATTCGACCCAGATACAATAGGCGGTGACACGGCAGAGGATATCAATCAGCAAATCACCACAGCGGAAACGACGGTTGATGAACTCAAGGCGGAGTTGAAACGGACAGCGGCCGTGAAACACCTCACGAGAGCCGTGGCTGAAGTGAACGAGGCATTTGGACTGAAATGATGGTATTTCTAATATCCAAAGGGAGTTTGTTTCATTTCTTTCTTTTTTTTCTTTCTTTCTCCTCCCTTTAGGTGTTATGTGAGATAGAGTTGAAGCATTACCGGAGTAGAGATGTGCACTCGAGAGATACCCATTACACGATATTATGAATTGATTTTTCAAAGACTAGCAGCGCTAATAAGGAAGTGAGCCGAATAAGGGATACACCCTCGTATTTTCTCAATATGACTACCACCATGTAGTTGTAGTGGACTGCACCGTGCTATACAACCGGCAACAGAGCACCGCATTATCACGACATGATGGTTAAGGCCAACCACATAAGATGGTATCCTATTATATAACCCGCCAATGGTAAAGGCGGCCTCTTTCGGTTCGGTTGCTCTGTTGGCTACTAATGTCCGCTACCAATGACGCACGCATTTAACCACCTTATTGAGACTAGTGGTTTCTTTGTTCACAAAAGCACAAAAACTATATTTCATTCCGAGATCAATAATAAGATATGGCTTGGTGCCGCAGCATTTTACCGGCCATCAAATCGAGTCACATTTGGCAGATGAATGTTGTGACGCTCAGTTTGATAGGTTGTTAGCCCTGCGAGTAACAACATATGACACATAGCTATCAAATCACCCGTGCTATTATAACGGCTATATTGCTAAGAGAAAACTTGCAGGATTTGGTAGGATTAGGGGTAGAATCATAAGCCTTTCGAGGCTTCTCAGCTTGCCATACATTAAGTATTGCCTTACTCTTTATATAGCTTGTCTTGTTTCTAAACTCAAGGGCTAATCAAAAGGAGAGTTACCCCGTGAGTGACCACAATGTACACAAACAGTTCTGCAGAATTTATAGGCCAACTAGTTGTTCGTTGCAAACTGCTATGTGATTCTTGAACTGCATGTAGAAGTTTAGACGGCTTGTCTTTGGATCTTGACCTCTACACCCTCCTGCCTTGCAAACCAACTATTAATCACCTTCCACTCCTTCTTGGGGTCCGCCAATTCCATGTTATAAAGCGTTACGAGTGTCGCGAGAACCTTGAATATCTGAAAGAGACCTATATGCTGACCAATATAGACTCGAGTACCGCCCCCAAAAGACAGATCGGCCTGGTTTATCTGGATTAGCCTCTTGCGGAAAGCCTCTTTAGTTTCGCCGTTCTCTTTATCCTGGAGCCATCGTTCTGGTCGGAAGTTTTCTGAGTCCTCACCGTATACGGACCTATTTCTAGCCAAGATATAGGGACTCATGCCAACGATGGTACCTGCAGGGAGATAATCGCCATTGGGGAGCATATGACTACTAGAGGGGACGTAACGCTCCATAGTCGTAGACACGCCAGGAAGCATTTGAAGTGCCTCTTTGATAATGGCATTGGCATAGGGTAAAGCCTTTACCTCCCTGTAAGCGGGCGGGGTCTGACCACGGAAATTGGCTGCTAGAATTTCTTTGGAAAGCCGCTTCTAGACCTGAGGGTTCTTGAGAGAGTAGTATAAGCAGCTGCGGATCGCGATAGCTGTGGTGTCAGCTCCAGCAATCATGTTGACTATGAGCCATGAGACAATCTGCGTATCGTTGATATGATTGGGGTCGGCATTCTTGACGTTAATGAACTTGTTAAGGAAATCGGGGACGCTAGGATTATAATGCTCCTTGTCGTTGCCTTGATACCTGTTAATAAGACGCTGGATTGCGATGCCTGTGATGGTGTTGAATCTAGAAGGGCTAATGTGATAGATGGGGTTCTTGTTAAAGACTCTGTCGAGGAAGGGCATTGAGCCAATAATGGTGAAGTAGTCCTGAGCTCTGTCGGCGTTATGTAGGGTTCTATTAAAATCGTAGCCTTTTTTAAGATATCTAATGGGCTTGGAGAAAGTGATAGCACCGACGATATCTTATGTGTTTAGTTATGAGGTTAGTAAGCATATAGTCGGGTGCCTAAGAAGTGAGACTTATAGAATAAAACCTATCGACTAATATCATAGACTTTACCTGCGTTTTCGCTATTAATAAATCGTGTTTTGAGCTCGTTACAAAATATGTTAATAATCTTGTCTATATGTGGCTTAAGCTGAGCAATAGAAGCGCTTGAGTAAAGCCTGGCAATTGGCTGTCTTTCCTTCTTGTGCTTAGTAGGATTAGTTTGGCTGAAAATGTTGAGCATGATCTGGCTATTGACGAGAGTATTGCTGCTATGGTAGAATTCGGTCTGAAGTGTTAGGTCTGGCTAATGAGGCGGAAAATGGCGATGACTTACCTTTAGCTAGTTACCCTTGACGCTGTAAATGGTATTGATGAGTTCGGGCATATTAACGTCGATGATGTATGGCGAGATGCGAATGATTGGTCTATATTTGCGATGTAGTTTGTTGAGGATAAGATGAGAACTACCGGTCTATGACTGGTATATATACTAGATTCTGGTGAACCCTAAATGTGGTCAGTATTGAGAAAATTATATAGTTCACACTCGATAATAATTACTGGCAAACAGAGGACCTGGGTACTTTCTTAATGGAGAGAATAAGTCTGAAATAATAGCCTAGATAACCGAGGTGATAATGGTGACAGCAAGCACCATATAAAGAGGTGAGGTATCTTGCAGAAACGCTATAGACTCTAGCAGAGAATATCTGCTCGTTATAGTATTATTAGTTATAATGAATGACTGCCCCTTTGGCTGTATCTTGAACACGAAGTGAAGTGCAGGAGTTGAGACATAATGTTGAATGAGGGGATAGGGTAGGTATGTGGCTAATAAGGATGTGCAAGCAATTATAATGAAGAGGAGTTTCGCCGTTGGCGAAGCCTCTTTAAGCATACAAGGATCTGAAGGCGGAGTCGCCAAGTAGGCGTAGCATTGATCGTATGATGATTGGATTTACCCGATAGATTTAATTTCGCACCGTTGAAGTTAAGGTAGTGTCCGCTCGGGGAATTTACTGGGTTAGCCGAGTTAATATGGGCATGAACCCTTGGAGAATCTCGTTTAGGGGTGCTGGCCTGTTGAAAGTTGGGGACGACTTGTAAGGGCTGTGAGTTCCTCCGGCTCTGAACTATTTTATTGTAGGCGAGTTTCGGGGAAGGCAAAAGCTTTCCGGAACGAACATGGGTGGGAGAAATCTAGTTCAGATATGAACCAATTGTGAAGCAATGAAAAATGGGAATTTTAACTTGTGATGGGGGGAGACCCGTTTCGAACCCTTTAGCGAGTTGATAATTAGGCAGCGATTTGCATATCAGAATGTCTTAGTGGTCCATCTATAAGAAATGTTAGTTCGTCAATGGTTGAGCGATAACTAATAGCATACGCATCTATATAGACGCCCTAGTCAAAGCGACCGTAAGTTAAGACTTATTATCAGCATCTCTACTCGTGGGAATATCGATTGCGGAGTTAAAGGACCGGGTGCTTGTCACTACAGTACAGAGGACACCCCATCCCGAAGACTGGATGGAATATAATCCACGTATCTTGGTCGTCTGCATCTCCTGATACGATCAAACTTGAGCATAATCACTCGATGGTGAATAACGTGGATAATTGTTCTCTAGAGCATATACTGAGAACTCTACATTAGATTACCCCCAGTACCCAGTCTATTAGAATTCTTGCTTTTCTCGGAGATCCATTCTTATAAATAAAGAATCTGTTAACCTCACCTTGCATGTTGTAGATTTTGGTTGCAGGGTGGCAACAGAGGGGATATGCTGGGTATATGCTTAGATTAATCTTGGTACTCCTATCTTTCCATCCTTTCTACCCTCCAACTCGTGACTTCACCATCGATATCTTTGATAGGTATATAATGCATCGCAGCACCCATTTTCATATCAATTTATATGGTCCTGAGAAACTGCGATAGTTATAGTGATTCAAGATGATGGGAGGTAAAGGGCCAATGGCCGTGAGGGCTATGTGGGTATTTACCGCCTTGACCTGGTTGTTTGTCTGTCGTCGACTTTACACTCGATATTTTATCCTATACCAAACCGGCATCGATGATCATGTCTACTTATTCAGTGGCATGGGTCTCTACCAGTCTTGCCTTCAGGATCGTTTTGTCACTGACAGCTACCTAGATCCTACTCCTGTTATATATAGTCTTTATACATATCGCCGCCACTCACGGTTTTGGACAATCCATCCTTACCATCCCGCGAGGATCTCGATAGAGAGGACACAGTCGTGTTATTAACTACTGCTGACGGCGACGATTGTTGCTGCTGGTTATACTGATTGCGTTTCAGGGATTGCACTGGCTGCCGTTTACGACAGTAGCTTCTCATACTTCTGATACGCCATCTGAATTGTCTACAATGAATCGTTCGACAAAGGCCTGGATTTCCTTCGAATGAATGTGACTTCAAACTTGGTATCTCCAACTGCCCCCTAGGACATGGATTGCTTGAGGCTACTTGCTAGCAAACAAAGTCTCAGGCTTACTGAAAGAAAAGCTCTAAGACTAAGCCCCAGCTGAGACCAGCAGTACGACATGTCTGGATTGCTGTCGGTTTAGTAAATACTACTCTTCGCAAATTTCCACAAGGCGGAACCAAGATGTGAGAGAATCGCTTGCCATTATGCTCTATTCTCAAGGAAGATTTAAGCCAGCGGCAATTCCAAGGGTTACGCTCGATACCATTGCAGGTATAACCACGGCCAATTGGGTGTGCATCCGAGATTTATGATGATGGATCATAGACCATTCCGAGGAACAGTACTGATTGGGTGTCGGGCAAACATGGGTTACTAAACTCCTTCGGAATCTGTAAATCAACAAACACAAACGGCGTCGCAATGCCTTTGTTTGCAATGTAATCCATCATCAAGGTCAAGTCATCATTGGCGTCAGTATCTAATAGCAACAATCGAGCTGTAAGATGAACTTTTTCATGCCTATTTTGATAGGACGCAAGAATAGTGTGGTATTGCGGTGGGCTTATATGGGTTTAACATTGAGGTCTCGCATTCCATGAGCTGATGGCTGTTCCCATTATTATCATGGCGTGCTAGACCCCCGAAACTGTATATCTATACAGAAACTATTTAGCTACGCTTCGTAACTATTATCGTCGTGTCCCACGAATCCTTAGTGCTCCGGGAAAGGTCACAGCAACCATATGCGCTTCGGTATATCAACGCAACTCGGACACCGATTCATGCCGCTTTATTCGGCCAGCTTCTTTACATCACAAAATTTACTTTGTTTCTGATGTCTGTGTGTTCGGATATCCCGGCCGGATGTGGTGTACTGCAGAACATCTCGACATCTTTTTTTTCTGGAGCTAGAGTAGGTGACAGCTTGATAGTGTGCGAATATGATACAAGGTCTCACATCACCTTGAGCGTTTACGCTTGAGTACCTGCCCAGTCGTGCTAATTAGACTAGCCACGTCCCTAGAGTACGTAGGCTTAGATAACATAAGTTGCACTTTCTCTCAACAGCGTATCTAGTGTCGAAAGAATTGGTAGAAAGAGAAGCATGAAAGATAGTAAGAAGCCCTGAGCAGAATGATGTTTCTGTGATCATTCTTGAACCTTGTGTGATATGCTGTCTGAGATATGTAAATTCCTAGCTGTTATCAGAGTGTTCACTGCCACTGAGTTCTGTGAATGATTAAATCGCGGTATGGTCTCACAAAACGTTCTCGAATTGTGTCAAGCGAAGGAGATTGTCAGCCAGCCGTCATCAACACGACTTGACCCATATCCACTCGAATGCAACCGACACATACCCAAGATCCTACGCTATTGAGAGTGGTCTCAAGCGTCACTGTTGAGGCTCTACCAGCCCGAATCCCCTGTTGTTGCAAGCGTCTGGGGATGCTATGCAATGCCTTGATGAGGATCCTTTGGCAGTAGCTGTCTCATCTCCACTACTGGATACCTATGTCACCTTGCCTCTCACAGTGATTGCACCCTTGGCGGATGCCATAAGACATTGTTCAAATATCATCGTCCGCGCAGAGAGAGTGTCTCTCCTCACATGCTTGCATTCACCTTCGACGGCGGAGCTATTGCTAAAGGAGTCTCTAATGGAACTCTCCAAACATATCGGCAGAAGAGGCAGATGAGTGGTGACCAAGATCATGCACGACAACGCGGGACCGACTAATCCAGTAAACCCACACCAATTCGTTAAATTCAAGTCGCATACATCGAAATCAAGTGATCCTCCCTCTCTAGAAGAGATACTTTATATCGACCTCGAGGTAGTTAGACTACGTAAGTTTATATTACGTATTTTGCATATTAAACACTACGTTATCGGTCGTCGCGTTGTCGCCAGCATGAGCAACAATCTTAAAGATATTGTTAAGCTAGGAATGGGTATCCATGTTGAGAGACCAATCGTTAACGACATATACAACACTCCTCTCACTACTGAAACGAGGCACTGCACCCGAAGCCGTCAACCCTCGACATTCAAGCCAAGGATCATCCTTTGTCATCACGGGAAGAGGGGTTCAGAGCAGCGGTACAAGTCGCATCTCTGGGGTGCTGCATTGCCCTTCTCACCGAGCTTGATAGTAACCAGCACATCCTACGGGAATATCCTCTGACGACCAACACTAAGATAATAATATACTGGGAGAGATCCAGTGGATACAGTCGTGTTACGTCCCC
Organism: Fusarium penzigii; assembly: GCA_013623535.1. Lineage (NCBI taxonomy): Eukaryota > Fungi > Ascomycota > Sordariomycetes > Hypocreales > Nectriaceae > Fusarium > Fusarium penzigii. Next base: position 9,960 of record JABFFC010000912.1, read on the forward strand.
CAGGTTGGAGAAACATATCTACAAGTAATGAATCGACAACCCAATTTGGCTAAGAATCCAATCGATCCCAGAGGCCCGGAGATCAGGGCTGGGAGGAAATGGATCTGTATATGTGTACTAACGAACTCAGAGTCAGTTCATCTGGCTGTCTGTTATGACCACCTTATAGAGCCACAGACTTGAAAAGCGTTTATGTTCCCCAGAACAAGGCACTGTTATCCATGATCAGGAACGTAAAAAAAGCATCTTTATTCGAAAACCAAATCAAAATGTCGCCCCCCCGTACCTGCCACAACCAAAGCACTAAAGAAGGGCGTAGAAGTCACTTACCACATACGTTTTGTATATAACGACGAGGGTAAAATGATCCCTGGCTAAGGTAGAACCAATAAGCAAGTTGCACAATAACTAGTCTTTGCCCTCGGAGAAAACAGTCCCAATCGAAGTCTTTTGCAGATCTGCAATCATGTTGGGAAAGACCAGGACAATCTTATACATTACATCACCTATTCACCACGCGCTCTTGTCATATTAAGCTGCTGTTTGTGGACAACTGTGTTGAAATCCAAGGCAGTGGAAATCAAGACAGCTACTGTTGGTTCCAAAGTCAAGAGATGAACTTAATAGTAGATAGTGCAAAGACTTGTGAGACATGGATGAACGCTGTTGACAGGAATCAAGCTATGAGAATGCTTGGAAAGGTTTCAAGTGATGGGATCTGGAGAGGTATAGAGGGCAACCTAGGAAGAGGTTATGCAAGTAACTCGGGAGTAAAGCTGGAGTCAGTGGGGGGCTTTTCTAGAATGGTAATGAAGATGAAAGGGAAAAGAGCAGGCCAGTAAGTCAACTGTGGCAGGGGTTTGCGAATTCGATATGGTGAATATACAACTGAACTAAAGCTCTATAAGTCAATTATTTTTCGACCACTTTTACCGCATGCCAATCTCAACATCGTAGACGCGGGGCAATGCAGAATCAAGCAAGCTGGGCATTGGTGTCGTAAGTTTGTTATTTATAATCGTCGATACCTGGTTAAAGGTCCAGGTGCTTCACAAGCTAGCTTCATTCACTTTCTCGCTTTACACCTCACAATAGATGCATCAGAGCCTCAGTATCCCATTCAGCAAGCGTCTAGCACCTCGGAGCAATCCTAGCAACAACGTTGAAATCAAGTCCTTGGCTGTATTGACATCCAAGGTCCGTCACCGGTAGTCGTACATCACTTATCATGAACCCACAGATCCCTCCAGAACCCGTTACTCTCGTCTTTCCATCATCTGGAAACCCGACATAGTCAGTTGCCTTACACAGCCCACTGTCGAGAGACTCCTCATTGGGTCAAGGTCCGCCAGGTACCAGAAAGAGTTATACTGGCGAGAAGATCACCAGCGTCCCTAAGAAAGGTGGAAAGAAGGTCAAGCTCTGCCCTATGATTTGCGTCTACTATGTCAACCCGCATCCTATAACATGAGAGTACGCTGGGATGCGGTTATAGATGTGAGTTCCTGCCAGCAGCTTCTCGTTTATCAAGCTTGCGTTAGAACTTGGGCCCCTCTGTTTATGGCAAGGCATATCTTATCAAGCATCGGCGATATGCATCTGATGCGATCAAATCTCTTTGCGTTGATATCTTAATCATACAAGAGTATCACGAAGTAGATTTAGGTCAAGAAGCCTGTATCTCTCCGGACTGTAATCACTACCAACTAGATGCGAATCGTGTTCACATGTAATCACTGGTGTCTTGGTGTGGCGTGTGGATGGGGGCATTCAACTCGTCGGAATCGGCTAAGATCGTTTTCATTATCCCGTGGTTTAATGCTTCAACTTGCGTGAATGAATCCAGATCTCAAGACGTAACTCACTTCTTCATTTCTGGGCTTCTCACACAGAGCAAGTAAAGAATCAAAGCAAGTTCCGCATTTCCGACTGTTTTATTTGTCATATCGGAATGGAACCGATATACTAGGTTTCATTCCCAAATGGTTGTTACCTCACCTCAACGGGTGGTGTGCGAGTCAGTGTCCCTATTCGTCACATGTCGTTTCGAGTTGAGCGAATTATGCAGACACACACGAAGCAAATCCTACCCCAAGGTTACCCCAGACTACCCCAGAACTATCCTGGCATATTTCCAAACCAAGCGCGGGGTAATCAATTCCGCACAATTTACCGATTCCGAATCTCGAAATTTGATATTCGATAGGAAGGATAAAATATATAGATAGAAAGGAGAGACATATTTGGCAACAAGCTCAGTCTCCCTCCTCATTGTTAAGATTCGTTCCCGAATCTACGGTTGAGTGCGATTGCTGTAGAACCTATTTGCTTCATACTTGGAATTGGAAGATAGCCAGTAAATCTGGCATCGATATTTCTCCAAACATGTCGGACACTATTGAGAAAGCAGCTGATCTTAGAATCAGCCAAGACGAAAATCCGACACTGGAGCGCCAAGCGGTTGACCCTGAACTTGAAAAAAAGCTCATGCGGAAAGTCGACCTGAATCTTGTGCCAATTCTCTTCTTGCTTTTTCTTTGCGCCTTCATTGATCGGTATGACATACAAGTCCCAGGCCTTCTTCACCCTTTCTGACAGGATCTTGTTTTCAGTATCAATATTGGCAATGCCCGAATCCAGGGCTTGGAAGCTGACCTTGGCATGACTGGCCAAGACTACAATATCGCCCTCTTCACTTTTTTTATTCTATACATCTTACTTGAAGTCCCCTGCAACATACTCCTCAAGAATATGCGCCCTTCACTGTTCCTCTCGGCTATCATGACGGGATGGGGAATCGTCACTGTCTGTCAAGGACTTACTCAGTCTTTTGCAGGGCTGATAGTCTGTCGTGTCATCATCGGTGGTCTCGAGGCTGGCTTCTTTCCTGCTTGCGTATATCTACTGAGCATGTACTACTGCCGGCATGAACTTCAGTGGCGCTTCAACCTCTTCTTCTCTGCTAGCATTATTGCTGGCGCATTCAGTGGCCTGTTAGCCTATGCAATTGCTCATATGGACGGCGTCGCCAATATGCGAGGCTGGAGATGGATCTTTATCTTGGAGGGCATTGCCACTGTTGTAATTGCTATTGGTAGTTACTGGGTAATTCCGGACTGGCCCGAGACTGCCAGGTTCCTCCGAGAAGATGAGCGAGCCCTTCTCATCGATCGTCTTGCTATGGACAGAAAGGATACTCACATGAATCATTGGGATGGCAAGACGGCCAGGAGGATCTTCTCAGATGTCAAGATTTATCTCGGGTAAGTACAGTCAAACCTTTTTGCCTTCAATTTCTCATCTACTATTTTTTCTTTCTCATGTTTCACTTGTGAGATCCTCTTGCTGATCTTCACAGCATCCTAATGTACATGGGCATTGTCACCACTAGCTATTCCGGCTCGTTCTTCACCCCGACCATCTTGAAACAACTCGGATGGACCTCCATTCGTGCTCAGGTTATGTCTATTCCCATTTTCATATTTGCGGCGGTGTGCGCACTCATTGCGGCCATCGCGAGTGACAAGATGAAACATCGTTCAGGATTCATCATTGGTGGTTGCGTGTTCACAACAATCGGTTACGTTATCCTCCTCAACATGATGTCCGTCGGTGTTGGGGCTCGGTACTGCGCACTCTTTTTCATTGTCGCTGGTGGTTATATCGCCCAGCCGATCGTTCTTGTATGGGTCAGCAACAATATGTCTGGCCATTACAAAGTAGGTGTTGCCTCTGCGATGCAGGTTGGGGTAGGCAATGTTGGCGGGATTATTGCCAGGTATGTTGATGCCAATACTTGGTAGAAGATATCGCTAATCATCTAAAAGCAACATGTTTGTGACGAGTCAGGCACCAACATACCCTTTGGGCTTTGGACTAGGCCTTGGGCTTGTTTGGCTCTGCGTCTTCAGCTCCCTTACCTTTCTAATCTATGTAATTCGAGAAAACAGGATGAGAGATGAGGGCAAAAGAGATTACAGACTTGAATTGCCAGAGCAAGAGAGGTGTAATCTAGGAGACGATCACCCGAGTTTTCGATTTACCCTTTAGCTATGTTCAGTAAAGAAATATAGATTAATCGAAACTATATAAGTAAATATTCAGTAGGCCTTTAAAGTAAGTCACCTTGCAAACATACGGTGGTCGTGATCCTCTGATCCTGAGTTCGGATGCCTTTTATGATCCCGGCATACGTGACATCGACATACACCCAGACATCATGGCGAAGACCAAGACGTGGCCTAGCTGTCCATGTCTTGACTAGATAGTGGCCAGTCGTTGTCTCTCAACTCGCTGGAGGGAGAGGGGACCAGCTAGATGGCGTGCGTTCTGCAATATTCCAGGCTATGACTGCCAGTTGCCAATAGAGTTGGGAACGACGGCAGGAGGCGATGTCTTATCAATCAGGTGAAATGCGAACGGATGCCATAGTTACAATAACTTCCGACAATGAGAAGCAAGATATCTCATTCCTATCAATAGTTGGCGACCAGGCAGGCTTCTGGAGATAGAGCATATAAGGGGCTTAGAACTCTTCATGGCCCACCAGTAAAATTTGGCACATAAGTAGCAGCATCGGAGAGCAAAGGCAGAACAACTTGACATAACGTATGCCCTTCACTCTCCATCAAGAGCAATCCTGCTATAGAAAGCTTATAGTTACTAAATGAAATCTTAAGTTGATCGTATTGATCCTCTCGAAGCCCCGGATGTGTGAACCGAGAACGAGGGTGCCAGTTGTAGGCCAAACAAGAGATGTTGCCATACAAATATACAAGGTCGACTCGGGGATCGTGTCGTCTTCCAGAGAGAGCAAAGCGATGGACCGACGTCGTCAATATATTTAGTTTGCGACGTGTGAGGGGTATGGCAATGAGTGGTAGAAAGGCATCGCCAATCTGCTGATTGGGAATTCTCCAAGCTCTATTAGTGGCCCATCCAGAACATCGTCAGATTCAGTGCATATCACTATGGGCATTGTTTGAGACTGTACAATCACCTCACCATTTCAATGCCAGGCGAGCCTTCGTTGCCCACCATGACATGATCGTCACCAGCTAAATCAAGGCGCTTAACGAAGACGGCTATCACTTAGTGAAGAAGTTGCGACGTGAACGGCTTGATTTGCCTGCCTGTACCAAGGTGCGGAGTTGGGTCGTTTGCAGTCGCAATGTCTTTCAGTTTCTGGAATGTGAACTGTCGGTGGAGAAACGTCACAAAGTAGCTTTTCAGCGCCTTAGAATATTCTTCCAATGTTCATACAAGTCCAAATGATCATGTGTCTGACCATAGCACGCTGCCTTCGTACTACATTGCGAAGTGCACATAGTGGCTTATCAATATGCTATGTGTTCTATCTACATACATGTCCCGGACAGCTTGATCTCGGAGTCCCAGCCAGTCGTCGAAAGCCCGGAAACCTCCAAGTCCTTGTTGATTATTAGGCCTAGCTTTCTTGATGGGACTACCTATTCTGCCACGGTCTTCTTTTGGTATTCGAGTTAGTTGGCCTAGATGTACATAGAAGCGAAGTATAGCGATTAGCTTATTTGTACTAGCGACTGGCTACCAATAACTATTAAGCATGAGACCCTTGTGTTATCCGCAATACCGGCACTCTCTAGCATGTGGATATGACACTTGACGAGTCTAGCAACAGATCTGGAGTCATGCAGGCATTCGAGTCACCAATCATCCCGTCCACAGTGAGAAAAAAGACAGGATTATGTGAATGTTGCCGGCAATTTTGATGGACGGCAAGGCAGCGGGTACCGGTACGGGCTGGTGTTATACCCTGTGAAGTCGAGGGCGGTGCTGGTAGGGCCAGCACCGAAAGTTGTAGCCTCGGAGGCACGTACCGTGGCATTGACCAAGGCATTAACCGTAACGCTGACTGTGGTACGTCGACAGTAGAACAGGAGGCGACACCTGGAACGGCGGTACAATCGGGGGTGCACTTGTTTGTGTGCGTGTACTTGTTCTTTCTTACCCGCCTTGGAACGTCCGACTTGATGGGCGCGTTGAAGGCGATGGAAGCCTCGAACCTGCAGACAATTCATGCCCATATAAGGCAATCTGAGTAATAATAATCCTCACCCCCTGAATGAAGAGTTCCACTATAAACATGGTTCTCATCACGATATTCTACATTCAAGCCTTTGCTTGCTCATACTCTCGCCTTGCTCGATTTGTGGCCGCCCCTAACTTATGCTGAGTTGAACCACCCGTCTGATTTGCTCGCAACATAGCCCCACTAACAGAGCATAGCGGCCAAGACATTGGTTAAGGTGTCGGTGGCATTACCATGCCAAACAATACTGCCTTTCTTGAGATTTTGATAGCGAATCCAGCATATATCTCGCTTAATTTCAGGTACACTGCTGTTCGCGTGGAGCGAATTTGTCGGATTGTATGGCCATAATACAGTACTGCTAGTCTTAAGTGTCATTGCCACTGGCCTTAGCTAACTGATCTAGATCTGGTACACCTCACTGCCACTTGAGATTGTCGTGGCATGAGAATAATATTGGGACATGGTCATTTGCAGATATGCTGCCAACAGCCAGGTTAGTTTATCAGTCGAAGGGCGAGTGGCTGACCAGCGTATCGTACGGCTTTGGAGTCATGTTATGACAAACGTCCCATTGGCACCCAAGACGGCTGCTGTGTCCAGTGCTGCCTTCGATGCGGCTTCTTGGGAGGTCTTTCCGGTGCTCTTACACAGCGGAAGACTGACTCATGTAACTGTTTAAACAGCAGGTAACTCGAGAGACCCTTTGCTTAAGAAACGTCAAACGCTGCCGTGGAAGTGCTTATATCTTTAAGGTATTTATATAATTTACTTAGTTTTACTTTATTAAGGTTAATTAATTATTTAAATCTAAAATATAATTTATCTTTAATTTTAATTTTAAGGTTCTATAGGCTATATTTTAATAATCTTATTTTTAATTTTTTTATAAATAATTTATAATAAATCCTATATTACTTAAGAA
>JABFFC010000916.1:0-14248 GCA_013623535.1 Fusarium penzigii
CTCCCTTGCTGCAGAAAGCTCACTTTGTTAACGGCAGTTGGGTAAGGCGAACAACCATGTCGTGTGATGGTTGAAAAGGATGAAAGAAAGATGGGAAACATTTGATCGAGATATCTCGTCTTTTTCTGCTCACGGTGACGTACTACTTGATGTCATATTCGGAGCCGACGGGACATGGTGTGTGCTAATAGCAGGAGATATGTCGGATTATGTGTCATTGACTTTATGCAATGCTGTAGCCTGTAGCCTAGAGCCTGTAGACGCCAGTCAGTACAGCAATCAACCCGGAAAGCGAGAAATCGGAGATGCATCCCATGTCGTGATCATAGGCGTGAGTGAGTCTATCTGCAAGAATGCAACTGGGATTGAACAGTATTGAACAAGATGTGGAAAGACAACCAAGTACACATACACAGCTTGATTCATCTAGAATTCAATCAAGGTCAAATTTCCTCTTTTGGCTTCCCTCTCAACTCTGGCTGGATCAAAGCAGAAACAACTCATGATGGGTTAAGTTATTAAAGATCCACACTAACATGACAAGCTTTCTGCAGCAGTGCAAACTACCGCCGCCGTGTCAAAGCTGTCTGGTCTTCTCTTGTCTCTGACAGAACTGGGTGGATGCGTTCCAAGGCATCGCATCCCTGGCAAGACGCAGGTCCGCTCAAAGGGTACACAGAGCTGCACGAGTTGTCTTTGTCTTTCCTCTTTTGGTGCTATAGCTTGCTGGCAAATCGGTCATGGAATCCATTGCTTGGTTTTTCGTCTTTCTCTCTTTTCTTTCTTGCTCCAGGCTCCCTAGGTAGTCATGAACGGCGGGGTAATTCAATTTGCTCAGCCTGGACATGGACAATAAAAGTAAACACATGCCAGGTTTACAAATCATGATGGGAAACGAAACACACACCTTGACATGGATGGTATTGATGGCCACCCCTCAGTACAGCACTGGCCCCCCTCATCCTCTCATCCCATCTTTGAATAAAAAAATGAGGCTCAACATAACATACAGTAGCTCAAATCACGTAACAAACGTGGTCCCCTGGCTGCATTGTTCGGCTTTCGTTTCTAGTTAGCCGGACAAGAACCTCCTAGACCATCGTCAGCTATCCCTTTCCCATCAAGTCATGGGATCTTCCCAAAAAAAATCGTGCATATTGGAATGAATTTAGCACATAGGCTAAACTTACCTCGTTCTTGCTTGATCCGAACTAATAAGCTCCCAGAAGCAACTCTAGCCTCTGTTTCTCCAACTCTCCATCATCTCTTCCTTTTTTATTTCCCCCTCACATCGCATCTGCAATTCTCTTCTCCCATTGATAAATTTATCAATCTTGGTCTCCTTCCCCCACCAGACCCCTCATCGCCGTTCATCATAAGCACCCATAACACCTCCACAGCTACTCTAAAAACGAGCCGCGTTCTCTTCTTCTATATCGAATCGTACCACCATGACCGTTTTGTAGCCTCCGTCCGTCCGTTCGCTGCAATTGCCTACTGCCGACAGTCGCAACTCCGTCACAATTCTCAAGAAGAAAAATCTTTCCCAACTGCTCAGTCAGCACCCGGCGCATGCCGCCAAGCAACGCCAAAGCGTGCCACAACTGCCGTCGTAGACGTCTGCGCTGCGACCGCTCATGGCCAACATGTCACAAATGTGCAGTCACCGGGCAGGAGTGCTTAGGGTATGGAAAGGTATTTGTCTGGACACAGGGGATTGATTCTCAGGGCAACGTGAATCCGTCCGCCAGAAGAGCAGCCGAAGACCATGATGGTGGTCATGACGCCGACCCGGGTGCGCACTCCGGCTCATTCCCGGTTCAGAACCAACAGGGACTGGGAATGGGGTTACCAGATCAGAGTGACCAGCATCCTCTCGCTCGACTTGTCCAACAGGCCCAGGAGCAGGCTCAGCGAGCTGAGATGGAAGGGCTAGAACGGCCGACACAGACCATGCCTATGCCACCGCCCGCCAACGAAGCAAGCATGCCCTGGCCCCGACCCGGCACTCTTACCGACCCCCTGTTCCAGGACCTCGACCGCAACTCACGATACTATCTGGCTCACTGTTAGTACCCTTGATTTTGCCATGTAGGCCAACAAACTCGACGCTAACCCATATGATGTGACAGTCTCGGAACGTGTCTGTAAAGACCTCGTCGTGAGGGACACTCCCGAGAGTAACCCATTCCGTGAGCTGCTTCCTTTAACGCAGAAGCACCCACTTCTTTTGCAGATTCTCGTGGCGACATCGGCCATGCACTGGTCCAACATCTTTCGACGAGCCACTAACACCATTCCCATCGGACTAAACAACCCTGGTGGCCGGCTCGAACTCCTTCGGTCCAGGGATCTGGCAAGCAGACAGGCGCTAATTGATGCATTGACGGCCAAACAAAAGGCCATGAGCCATCTACGCGAGGTGCTCGAGACCCTCGATCCTGCCGGCAGTGAGGTGGCGTTGGCTGCGATGCATTTCTTTATCAAATTTGATCTGATTGACTTGGATAATCATGATGGTCAAAGTTGGAAGGCCCACCTCGAAGGCGCTTCAACTATCATGGCGCTGCTCGGTCCGGACACTGCCACCAGCACATCCAGTAGGATGCTTCGAGACCGCGTCATATCTGATTGCTTCATGTAAGTTGACATGGCTTTTTGAGTTTACCATACAGCTAGCTGACTTGGGTTGGACAGATATCACATCCTAGGGTCGACCCTGAGCTCGGGAGGACTAGGTGCTAGAATCGCTCGATACGCTTTCGAATTTCTACCAGTCATGAAGCGAGTCGAGTTGACTAGCTTCCTCTCCTGTCCACCGGAGATTCTTCAAATTATCCTGTCCGCTTCACAACTCTCACATGACACGCCGTGGACGGACCAGTCACTGACAGCTGCTGATGAGGTCCTTGCACTAATTGATCAAGCTTTGGGTGTGGACATTCCTGGTTGGGCAGCCCATCTGCAGCGGCATGCCGATGTAACGGACATTGAGAGCCGAATTCATTTGGCTTCGGCACATCGGTCAGCAGCGTGCCTGTACATTCTGCAAGCCCTACCATTGGTGCGGTCTATGAGATCGGTAGATACGGATGTTCTGGTGGACGACATTCTATCCAACCTGGCACTCATCGACGAGAACGATCCATACTTTAAGGCGTCATCGTGGCCCACGTTCATTGTGGGAGCCGAGACCCAAGACCCCGACAAGAGGACGTGGACCCTTATGCGGTTGCATGCCATTTGGGAAATTTGCCCATGGGGCTATCTCTTTACGGCGATAGAGATGCTCAAGGCGACGTGGGCCTTGCAGGACGCCCGAGGTGGCGTCGGTCAGAAGGGCACCACTGTCAACTGGTTACGTGACCTTCGAGGGTTGGGATTTGAGAATTTGATTGTCTGATTGCTATGTGCTTGTTTTGTTTTGCTTTGCTTTGTTTTTATTGTAGCGAGCCTTCCTAACGTGTTTGGAACTGAGCGTGTTTGTTGTAAAAAACTGGTTTACGTTGGGATATTTACTACAAGATGAGGAGAAGAAAAGGGAAAAGATGGGATTAGGCAGACAGGGGTTTTTTCTTCTTCGGTGAGGGGCGTCTGGGAGAATGCTCGAGTTCGATTAGGGAAGGATCATGTTGTACCTGCCTTTTGCTTTGCACCCGTTTTACCGCACCACGACTAACGATCTTTATGATTTGACTCCCTAGGTACTAAGGCAGCATGGATAGAAGATAGATTCATACATATAATGCAATGCAGACTTAGCTACCTTAGTACTCTACCAGTTTACTAGCTAATTCAAGTTAATACAAATCTCTACTTGCTCACCGGCTCACTCGTTAACTTAGCTCGTCCTGTTGTTCAACCTTCAACTAGCCAGTTACTTGGCTGGCTCATCCCACGATGAGTAGCCATGCCTAGTGATACCAATACATCCATGCCCTCACTTCCACCCCAGCACCGCATCGCCTCTTAGCTCGGACTCAACCATTGCCGCTCACTCCCTTGCCCATGCATGCATGTCTTCTTCTCAACTTTCCACGCCTGCGAGCTCATTCTTTCTCCACAGCTGCAGGAGGCAAAAGGACTCAGAGAGAATGCAGCTTGTCAGGAAGGGAAGATGGCGGAAATTTCGGCCGAGACACCTGACACCTTGTGCGGGGCTAGTTTTATTGTTCCAACTCTCACGATGGTTTCTCAAAAAAGAGGAGTCTGAACTGGGCGACTAAAGAAGGGCAAGGTAAAAAAAGGCAAAAAGAGGAATTTGTCAGACCGACGTTACAATGTTGATGAGATAGAATTTGCCGACGGTCGAGACTCTTCTGTTTTCGCATTCTTGTCGACCCTATCCCAGACCATGTACACCAAACATCCATCCACTCACTCTTGTCATATTTTTTTTTATTTTTTTTTCACTCTGTCACCCTCCCTCCCATCTTTCTTCTTTTTTTTCTTCTTTTCTTTTTCGAATCTTTTGCGACAAGGGGGCTCCCCCTGCCCAGACAGGGTGCTACCGTCAAGTACCGAAAAGGTGAAGAAAGTAGAAAGAAAGTAGAGGACAAAATGGACTAAGAGATCTGAGGAGGGTTAAAAAGAGGGTGGGCCGCTCTCACGAGTTGGGCTCGTTACAGGTGGTTTCGACTTCGATACACGCCGATCTGCAACATAAAACAATTCGGGGGATCTGCTGAGCCAATCGCTTTTCACGAATGAAATTCTATCCATTGTAAGTCGTGATCGCGGATATAAAACATCCTCAGGGGATATAGAAGGCTGTGTAGATTACCCGTCGTAGATGTAACCAAGAGGTTGCAATTAAGGTTATATTAAAGAAATATTATTGTTAATTGTAGATGCTAATCTCCTCAAAGATATAATTCCCGATTGATATTATATTGGAACTTATATTTCAGCCCAATTAATGACTCGGATACAGATTTCCAGAATCTTGACATTCTCTTTTGTTGAAGCCCTGTGTGGTGTCGTTAAACTAGTATCAGACCCGGTGAGAACACTTGAGAAGTTCCTCTTTGAGCAATCCTCTGCAAAACCTGTCCAACACCCTAATACAACTGAAAACATGAAACTAAACATTACCAAGAGCCCAAAAGTGACGATCAATTATCACAAACCGTGTAAAACAATAAAGAGGCCCAAGCAAATCTCGAAACAATAGATCCTCCCCCTTGTTAGCTTCCACCGGCTACTCCGTCCCGAGAATGCTACCCTAATCGCACAGCCTCACCAGACTACAGGACATCAAACAACACACCGACGTAGAACCTGTCTGGATCGATACTAAAAACGGCTTTTCTCAGCGAGACTCGAAACTCTGCCTAGAAAAATAATCCATCTCGTGAGAATGTGGGAATACGAGATATAGGAGTTGTGATGAGATAAGCTTGATCGGGGGGGTTTCGGTTTTACACTATAGTATACAGAGGGAGACGAGCCAGAAAACTTGGAAACATCAACTGAAGTCGAGGCTGCAACGTTTGGAAACATCATCGGGATATCTTGTCACAGCCAAGAGAGGGGCTTAGATGTTCGATGATGTTTGGGATGCGCAAGATGGACAAGTTCCAAGATGTTCAATTTTTGATAATGGTGATGTGAGCTCGCCTCTCAACATCTATAAGAGCAAGACTTGTCGACAGTCATCAAGTTAGATTCAGCAAACTAATCTTTCAATCTCATCTACATTCTTCACTTCAAAGCCCTGGTGGCTCATTATTTCTTCTAAACTTACCAAGTTCTTTCCCTCGAATCTTAATCACCGCTCTACTTTAATCTTCTTCCTCATTCTCAACCACTTTATCAAAATGCATTTCACTCTTCTCTCCGCTGCTCTCATCACCGCCGTCTCGGCCCACGGTGTCGTCCTCTCTGTCGAAGGCGCAAATGGCGTTTCCATGCCTGGCTTGAGCAGTGAGTACTCCTTTCTTTCTTTCCTCTTTCTATGTGGTGGTAACGGAATCAACTTTCTAACATGTGACAGTCGCCGATGGAACTCCTCGAGACTGCTCGTCCAACGGCTGCGGTTCTCAGGCCGATACTTCCATCATCCGAGACCGTGAGATCCGCTCCGGGGAAGCTAGTGCCCTGGGCAGGACTCAGGGCAACGGACCTGTTGATCCATCCCTCATGATTGCCAGCTTCTTGGGCAACGAGAACAGCAGTGTCCCCACCAATGAAGGGTCAGAGGGGGGCGTTGGCATTGAAGACAACCTCTCGGGCCTGCGTAGCGCTGGACGCAACGTCAGACGTCAGTTGGGGAACTTCTTGAGTGGCCTCAGAGGCGGTAGCAGCAGCCAAGGAAACAAGAATGATTTCCCAGCCGAGCAGAGTGTTGCTTCGTCAGCCGGCCAGGGATCCACTTCTGGTCTACCCACGGCCGACGATGATGGTGTGGTAACGATGACTTATAGACAGGTATGTGTACCTTCACTTGAAGTTAGAGCCCCTTTCTAACATTGGTGCTAGATCAACCAGGATGGTGCGGGACCTATGACGGCAGACATCGACGGTACCTCGGGCGGTACTGACCCTGATGCTTTCCAAAGTGCTGAAGTCACCGAGGACGTCCCCGGAGCCTTCGCAGGCTTGTCACTGGCCACCAACACCGACTTCCCTCTCAAGGTTCGCATGCCCGAGGGCATGACTTGTGATGGCAGTGTTGGCGGAGCCCAGAATGTCTGCATTGTGCGAGTCCGAAACGGTGCTGCTGCTGGACCTTTCGGTGGCTCTGGTGCCTTTACCCAATCTGCAGCTTCTCGAAAGCGAGCTATTGCATACCGCCTCAAGAAGCGCATGGAGATCAACCGCATGACCTAAGGGGTGACATGTGTTGGATAGGGTATTATCTGAATTGTTTGGGATAGGAAGGTCGAGGTCAACATGCTCGTTGAGTGAATGGAGGAAGGGGCAATATGTATTCTAGTATCAGCCAACCGCACAGCTGCAACTAGTTAAAGAACATAATAGCTTCTTGATTGAACGAAAGATCCATTGAGGAATTCGGGGTGTGCACACATATTGAGAGGAACAGAAGGAGATTAGGCAGAGATCAGTGCATCACAGCATGGCCACAGATCCTTGTGATAGAGAAGCTTGGCAGTGACCTGCATTTGATTTGTGCGGCACGGCATGTCTAACGCCAACGCAAGGGGTTGCAAAAGACCCCCGGCGAAGAAGTGGGAGAGGAAAAAAGTAAGAACTATGAGAATGTATTCACGCATACCTCGTGAATCTATAGTAGACGCCAACCATACGCCTTGTCGTGATGATCATCAACAAAGATTGCAACCCAGATCTAAGCGCCACCCTAAGCAAAACAAAAAGAAGAAATTTGAAGAGAACCCGCAACTAGGTGAAGCAGGTAGAACAGAAGGGAAAAGAGACCACGCGTGGCCTAGACCTAAGGAGTCCCATAGCCAGCGTCTAGGTTGCGGCTAAATTAAACTTGAGGAACATGAAGCAGAATAAAAGAGTTCGAGATGCCTTGACAAACACATCACGACATAGAAGCGTGTTCTACCAGCGACGACTGTTGAAACGATTAGTCATTGCACTTGAAAAGTGAGAGTTCATCTTACCTATAAGCTGAGTCCAGTTTGGTCTGACGTCGCTTTGGCTTCGAAGCACTTCCAGTCCGTTGTGGTGTTGGCTCAGGCGATTTGACCCTAGTATCGACACCCAATAGTTCGGCCTCGAGCGAGTCCAATGAGGCATCTGATACTGATGATCTTCGTGATGCCGGGGTCTTGCTACGGCTTCGGCTTCGGCTTCGACTTCGAGCACGGTCTCGATTGTAGGAAGGCCTTCGATCTGGGGACCGCCGATGGCTTGGATGGTAAGTATCACTTCGACGGCGCGGTTCAATCGTATCGCGATGCGTTTCACGGTGTCTGGGACCAGGCGTAGTCTGGGCATTATGGCGACCAGCATCATATGACCCCCTACGCCCGACAGCAGGGCTGTGTGGCCGTTGCCGCTTCTTGGGTCTTTCGCCAGAACTCTCATTGTCGTGACCACGTTTTGAAGGCCTCTCACGCACCTCTCCACTCTCAGAACTATCACTCCGACGATAAAGATCATCTGCGATGAAGAGCTTTGGTAACGGATCGCCACAAGGTAATTTGCCATCGCGCACGAAGGCTGGATCGAACTCGATAGATGACCAATACTCAGTCTCGTGAATCGGTTTCACATACTCTTCGATGTTGTCGGCCTTGACGTGATCCGACTCTATTAACTTTGCGTCCCATTTTCTTGGGAGCATCACCTCCTCCGTATACTCAGCAGGCAACGGTCTTCCAACTTCATCCGGCTGATGCTGGATTTCTGCCGTATAAAAGATGGCAGTCTCTTCCCATTTCAAATCAATGTCATCAGAAATCTCCGACACTGACTGATCTCCTGGCTCTTGCTGCACTTCTCCATCTTCTTGCTCTCCGGAAGCGGCAGACGCAGCGGTCGCCTTGGTATCATGAACAAGCTCTGATTCTGCGGTGTGTGATTTTTCGAGAGTTGGAGATATTGCTGCTTTTGGAACTTCCGAGGTGCTGGTATTGGAGGGTTGTTGTCCACCTTGGGCCTTCTGTCCTCGCTGTCGTGAGCGTGAACGATTTCCCTTTTGTCGATTGTTCTGGTTCTTACTGTCCCGGCGCTGTTTATCTTGTTGTCGGTTATCTTGACGGCGAGCCTCCTTTTGGCCATGGTCTTTCTCCCGGTTGTCCTGATTTCGATGGCTACGATCTTGTCGTTTCCTGTTTCGGTGATCACGATGGTGGTCTGAAAAATCTTGCCGGCTTGGCGGAGGTTTTGGAGGAAGGGAAGGTGGCAGTGGTAGCGACTTTGTGATGGAGGGAGTAGCCCGCGCAGCCGGAGGCGAGCCCGATGTTCGGTTAGGCTGTGGCGGTTGTGGTGGCCTTGGAGGTGCTCTGGGCTTTGTACCAGGAGGTGGCCCAAAGGCTGCAGGCGCGCTATGAGGAGGTCTTGGTGGAGGATAAGTGGCTGGATGCTGCCCGTAGGGTACTGGCGGAGGGTGTACTGGAGAGAATGCAGAACGATGATTGTCCACTCTGGAACTTGGAGCTGGAGGAGGTGGATGTGGAGGCAGGCCATAAGGGTGAGAATATGATGGAGCTGAGCTCGGAGGATGATGCGAATGAGATGGTTGGGGAGGGTGAGGAGGGTGAGGAAGTGGATGAGAGGGTGGACCATATGAGGGCGCAGGACCAGGAGGAACTGGCAACCCAGGAGGGGGCGCCGGGTATGCCGCAGGATACGGCTGAGGATACCCAGGATGTGAATATGCTGGCGGATATCCGGGGGCCGGAGACGGGTACTGAGGATATTGAGGATAAGAAGGAGGCCCGGAATAGCCAGGCGGTGGTCCATAACTTGACGGCGCACCGTATCCGCCTATTCCAGGAGCCGGTGGGAGCGACGGCGGTGGAGCGTATTTTGTAACAATAGGGCCTTTTGACCTTCTTCCCCCATTCTGGTCTCGATTACTCCCCTGTCCGGAGCCTTGGGAGCTTCTCCATGCAGCAAGTCCTCTGTTGTCTTGTTAGTGAATGAGTTGCGATTGGGAGCCAGAACGAGGCTGGAGGACAGAAATAGATTCAATACATACGCTGGGGTCGTTCGAGTTGGTTCCGGGCATGCAATGGCCCAATGTCCTGCGGAACCACAATTGTAACACTGAGCATCGTCCGGCCGAGGATGGCCTGAACTTGAATCTGTCATTTTAGCGGAGCAAAATGAGGAGCAACGGGCAATATCGTGAGGCACGAGTATCGACCCTAGAAACTAGTTTGCAAGTTCCTTCGAACACACACACTGGATGATGTGGCGTGTGCTATGTAAGTATCAGATCAACTGATGTTCTCGAGATTGGTCGCAATTACAACCCAAGGTGGACGGGTAGGACGAGCAGGAGGCCTTAGGCCCAACTCATGTGATCTGAGCGAGGTATGACGAGACAAGTTGTCTGATGCTTGAGGCAATATCCCTTTGGGCTACCTCGGCGACAGAAAGAGAAGCGTCGTAAATAATATTGAACGAATGTTGAACTTCGGAAACCTGCAGGGTCCAGTACTAAGCATGCGCGCTTGCGACATGCGAAAAGCCCCCCTCCTTGGCCTACTTTCACTGTCGTTGAAGAGGCCTCATCCGAGAAGGTCTGGAAAACGAAGGATGAGCCGTGGTCGCGAGTCGTTTCTCCTTCTATTGCGCCCCCGGAGTGAATGTTGTAGCGGGACACTACTTGCTTTGAGAAGATGAATCGCGATTGGTATTGAGATGTTGGAGGTTTGAGATCGATGGAGGTTGTCGCGTGCGCACGGACCATCTTATTGAAACTGCCTGGCCTCGGGGTGCTGGGCTGGCTTTAGGTGCTGAGGTGGTGCTGGAAGGTAAGCTTATTGCCAAGCAAAACCTCCCAAATGAAGCGCCCGAAGGACTCGAGTGTAACATGAAGATGAAGGACCGCCATTTTTCCGGGCTGTCAATGGGAGGCTCCTCTCAACTTGAGTTTAATGCACTTTCCGCTTGAAACTCTATCTTGGATGTCGCATGCCAGGATCAGGTCCAACGCTTCAGCTATTTTGACTGGAGTGATTATTGTTAAGGTTACCAGCCATCATTCTGGAACAGTATGCATTGTATATCAACCTAGTAGAATATTCGTATTGTTGAGTTTATACCCTCGTATTCCATATTCGTTTTGGACATTTCAAGTGTGTAGGAGTAAAGAAGGCAAGTGTTCAGCGGTTAAGATCTATTCAAGGCTTGAAGTCTACAAAGCCAGAGATACAGAGTCGAGGCGAAGGCGTAGTACTCGACATATAAAGCCAGCAAAGAAGTGACGCAGCCGGCGTCCGGTGGTAAAAAAAAAAAAAAGGAACACATTAATATGACATTAATTTACCATGGACCCAAATATCTGCTGTTGGTGATGTGCGCATGAGGACATGTCAAGTAGAGCGTCAATATGGCAAATCTAGGCCTATCATTTTCAGTGGAGCATGTAGTCGGGCAATTTCACCCCGTCCATTGTTCAAGGGTGTCATTGTGTCAAGCAAGCAGGGCTTCAGGTACAGCTCTTATTTGTCAACCGCCCTCACCAAGCAAGCCAACTACAACCCAACCCACATCAAACATCCCACTCTGAACCCTTTAACGGAACCGTCGACGCTCTGCCATCATATATCATTCAACTTTCTCTATTTGACAAAGCAACGGTCTTTCATTACAGCGCCCATCCCTTACCATCGCCGCCGGCCCCGCGCCCATGTGAAACGTCCATTTCGCCCCGATCATGTTGGTACATCCACCGAGCTTCCTCTCAGACATCACCTTCTCCAGGAGCCGGAATCGCCGCGGCCAGCCTTGATGACGTCTGCGCATAGTATCTGTGGCTCTTCTGAATCGACCTTCGTTCACGTCCTCTTCTCTACCGCCTTTTTCACCAGCAATTATTCACGATAATACTTTACCATGCCTGGGTTACCTGGTACAGAAACAGTCCTCACGAGTGGCGATGAAGTAACCGTTTAGCTGACCTTTTGCCTTTCTTTCGAACAGCATCAGTTGATCTCGATGAGTGTATCTCACGTCTTTACAACAAAGAACTCCTAGCCGAGTCAGTCATCGAAGCCATTTGCGCCAAAACGAAAGAACTGCTCATGCGCGAGAGCAACGTCGTCCATGTCCAAGCACCCATCACAGTCGTAGGCGATATCCACGGCCAATTCTTCGACCTGATCGAAATATTCCGCATCGGCGGTTACTGCCCCGACACAAATTATCTATTCCTCGGTAAATTCACCACGAAATACCTCGGACCGTTCAAGAGGAGGGGTCGAGACCCGGATTTTGGCTGACAGAAGTAGGCGACTATGTCGACCGCGGCATGTTCAGCGTCGAGACAATATCACTACTTGTCTGTTTAAAACTACGATATCCGAATCGTGTACATCTCATCCGCGGCAACCATGAGTCTCGTGGCGTTACCCAGTCTTATGGATTTTATACCGAGTGTTCGCGCAAGTATGGCAATGCTAATGTCTGGCACTACTTTACCGACATGTTTGACTTCCTCACCTTGAGTGTTGTAATTAACGACCAAATTTTCTGCGTCCACGGAGGTACCAATTTTGTCATTCATCATACCGCTCATAGCTGACTTAGTTTTGCGCATAGGACTCTCCCCTTCGATCCACTCTATCGACCAGATCAAAATCATTGACCGTTTCCGCGAAATTCCCCACGAAGGCCCCATGGCCGATCTCGTCTGGTCCGACCCAGATCCCGAACGTGACGAGTTCTCCCTCTCCCCCCGCGGTGCAGGATATACGTTTGGTGCCCAGGTCGTTAAGAAGTTCCTGGCCGTCAACAACATGTCGCATATCCTACGTGCTCACCAGCTCTGCCAAGAAGGCTTCCAAGTCCTGTACGATGATCGTCTCAGCACAGTGTGGAGTGCGCCGAATTACTGCTATCGGTGCGGCAACATGGCGAGCGTGCTCGAGGTTAGCGATACGGGAGAGCGCTTTTTCAACGTCTTTGCAGCGGCGCCGGAGAATGATATACATAAGGACCTTCAACCCGGCAACGAAAAGTCGGCTGATGGAAACGCCCTCCCCGACTATTTCCTCTAGACTACGATACATAGGAGTACCCCGCTCTCATCTAGGACACAAGATCTGGGCTTTTTGATGATATGATTGTACCCAAGATACCACTTTTTCTTTGCAGGAGAAGAGCGTGATGCAGCCAGACAGCGTGGTGGATAGAAGCACATTGCATAGCAAATAGATTTTTTGGTGCATTGATGCACAAGGTTCAGAGGGTTTTATTTTTTGTGGTTTACTATTTGAAAAGATCACGAAGTGCAAGTGGTCGTCTCGCCGTTGACGAGCACGTTAGCCAGGGGAGATAGTATTATTCCCACACGTTGCTCAACTGCCGTCCAAACGTTGATTTCGTATGTCCCATTCTCTCTCTCGATATCTTCTTTTTTGCTTTCAAGACAAGGTTATTCGTTATATCATGACGTGCAGTCGTGGTTATATGATTGACTGCGGCGGTATTCCCGATGGATTAAGGGGCCCAATGACAGTTTACCAGTCCTTGGCGATGTCAAAGCTCCATTCGAACTTGAGATGCTCCTTCTTATCATCATCGACAAAGCTCGAAACGGCGTTGTAGTGGCCTCGTGCGAGTATGCCGCTGGGGGCCTCCTCTTCTTGGACTGATGATGGTCAGAAAACGAAACCTGGATGAACATGTGATTGAGACTTACACTTCTTGACGTAAAAGGGCTGCTTATCAGTGTTGGGGGCATAGCTTCCCTGGATCGAGTATTAGTAACAAACAAAGCAAGTGTTGAGCACCGTGGGCTTACAATCATCTCGGACTCCTTAGAGACGCGGATACCCTTGCGCTTGACAACCTGGACGTAGTGCAAGCCGCTAAGAATTTCATGCTGAACCTTGAACTTGGCGCTCATGGTGAACTTAGCATTCTCCTTAATGGTGAAGGGCTTGTCCTTGAGGGAAGTCTCGCTGCCAGGCTGGGATAGGTCGATAGTGACGGGAGGTCGTCCGGGGGAGTCCATGGTCAAGGAGAGGATGATGCAGACACGAGGATCGTTGGGGTCGGAGATGTCCTTGCCGCCACCGAGACCGAGGGACTCCTTGTATCGCTGGAGGGACTCATCGCCGGCATCTGGATAGAGGGTTGAGCTGTCAGTGTTGAAATGGAAGAATAGTGGCAGGCGGAAAAATAAGGTCAAAGGGTCATGTGGAGCTGATCATGGCTAAAGGTGGGTTGCGTAACGGGTAGCACCAAGAGCTCATGAGGGCACCATGTCTCATTGTAGGTTGACAAGTGTTGTACAAGCTGGACTGGAAACACTAGCATTCGGCAACATTATCGTCATGGCACATCATGGTCTGATAACGATACCATGCCATACTGCTGCATTGATGCGAAGCAGTGCCACATGGGGAATAGGTCGGAGACCATGTGCCGCAGAGCCTCAGCCCACACAACTAACAACAGCCTGCACACCGACACAACCTCAAGACGCAAAACTAATCACTTACCCATTTGTTGATATTCAGCCAGAGACTGCTTGGGCTGGGAGAGCTTGTAGCCCTGAGTCTCCTCGGGCATAGTATCCTCATCGTGAGAAGCCATGACGGGCGGTATAGACGAGCGGGGCGGACAAGGCTGATAG
>JABFFC010000917.1:0-10401 GCA_013623535.1 Fusarium penzigii
AAGTTAGACTTACGATGAAATACTTACTTATCTGGGTAGGTAGGCAGGCTTCCAACCTAACAAGGATCTACATAAACGCACACACACATGACTGACCGATTTCCTCTCCCTCAGATCCAAAAGACTGGAAAGTCAGTGAGTAGTCTTCACTTTCTTTCTCTTACACTGACTAAACTTGCTGATGTGTGCTCTGCTCTCACCTCTGCTAATCCAACCTCAGTTGATGTCATCTATGTGGTGTCCAGCGTGGGCTTGTTCGCTGGACGATGAGCGCAACGGAGACCGATACCGAGGTACCTTAGCAAGTGGTTGTGAGACCTGTAGCGTGGCTCGCTTCCTGCTTAGTACTGTCTTGTCTGTCAGCTTGACCGTTGCTTGTTCTGTTTCATACTCCGAGGTACTTTAAAAACTCTGATCGCGCACGTGTACCGACTTGAGTCCAAACGTCCAACAGGTAGGTAAACAGGTATGACTAGCTTTTGTAATCACGTACTCTATACAGCAGCCTCCTTTCTTTTGAAAATCGTATCTTTCCCTTTATCAAAGCGTCATTCATCCAATAATTGAAAACTCACTTTTTATTTACGACTTTTCTTTCTTTTTCTTCACTCAAAATAAGAGACATTCCTCGCAAGCCACCCGCTGTGGCGCCGCAATTTCGTTGGTTGAGAAGCCTGATCCCGGGGCTCTGGTTACTAGAGCCAACAACTTCTACGCCAATGCATGTCTTGCATCTCCTGTCTTCATTTACTACCGTACAAGCTATCAATCAATCAATCAATCAGTCAATTGATCCATGCAAAATAAAACGTCACTTCACCATCTTCCTACAACACAAATACAAATAAATAAGTTACTATCCGAATCACCTACTCTCCCTTTCGGGATTTTTGTTTTTGTTTCTTTGCCTCCCTTCCCCCTCCCCTATAAATGCATTTACAATTGATCCCTTCTCCCAG
Organism: Fusarium penzigii; assembly: GCA_013623535.1. NCBI lineage: Eukaryota > Fungi > Ascomycota > Sordariomycetes > Hypocreales > Nectriaceae > Fusarium > Fusarium penzigii. The sequence continues at coordinate 960 of JABFFC010000917.1, forward strand.
TTCACAAGTGACGAACGATCGTCCGTAAAGATAATAAGAAATCTCTTAGCAATATTTCAAAACAACATGTTTCACCTGGTAGCCCCTTGGAAATCATCATCCCCACATCTCCAATCTTATCACGGACCCTCCCCATGCCGGCAGCTCCGTGTCCTTTACTGGCACCCTTACATCCGAGCTGCTGATCCCTACGTATAACCCGGCCACATCCTCGGGTTTGACTTCCTCCCCATCGCTTCCCAGCACTCGGAAATTCAATGTTTCATCCAGTAGTTCAACCACCGGACCAACCCTCAGGTCAGCTATCTCCCCTGCCGCAACCAACTTTAAAAGAGCCGACGTCAAGGGGACCGTGCCAGATATTTTGGACTGAGACCCAGTATTTCGATTCATGGCAAATACAGCCACTGTTCCCGCCTGATTACTTGCCCAATTCCACTGGCTTGTGTTCCTTGGCGCCTCTCCAAAGAAGAAGTGGATGCCAAAGTTTCCGTCCAAAGCCTCCGTGTTCACATGCACATTGGCTACCCACTCGGTATAGTACCCGTTCTGAATCACTGCCGACGACGGAGGGTTCTTAGCGTTAGCTTCAACGTCTAAAATCCCTCCGGCAGAGTGTTCCCCTCCCAATTTTTCGTGATTTGTAATTTGCGTAGCTTGCTGCTTCTTCCAGCTAAGGCCAGCGACACTCGATCCTCCATACCATTTGGTGATCTTTTTGATCAACTGCTCTCTGAGTTCGTCACCCTTAACAGTCGATGAGTCAGTGTCAGCATAGGCGTAGCCAAACACCGTCGTCTGTCTTGCCATATCCGATGTCCAAAAGTTCCCGTCCGGTGATGCAAAAAAGGGTGTAAGAGGTGTAGCCGAATCCTGCATCTCACCCTTCAACGTGGTGAAGCTTGTCTCGCCCGCCGGCATTGGCTTCATCCATTCGTCTGGATTCAGGACTTGCCATATGGCAACCAGTCGGTCAGTCATGGCGTGATGAAGAAGGAAAAGGGGGTCAAAGGATGAGAGAGGGACATAGGTCATATGCCCCTTGAGTCCGCCATAGATGTGGATGATGTCGTGAATAGCCTCGATAGAGTCCCATGTTGACTGGTTGCGGCTTGCATCCCATGCTTTGCTACCAAAAGTGTTGAACTCTTGATGGCTGGAGAACAGAATGAAAAGTCGTTGTTGTATTTCGGGAAGCTTGGCAAGGAGGGCCTCATTAACTTGCACGTTGTTCGAGGGAGGAGATGTCTCGCTCACGGATACATCCGGAGCTCGTTTGGTTTCATCCCAGTCTTTGAGCTAGAACAAATGTTAGCAGGCAAAGATATCGCCGACTTAACACGTGCTTACTGGACTCCAGATGAAGGCGTCCTCGTCTTTAGGATGAAATTCGTATGCGTAAAGAGGGTTGCGGATGGTCTGAATACCCCTAGGACCATTTTGTTCAATAGTTGCATTCCAAAAGGCTCCAGGTAAGAATTGTTCGCCGTCCGGAGCCTCCAAGGTCCAATCCCAGTAGGGTATGCGGAAGTTGTAGGCAGCATCTAGGTATGGCTGTCGCTCAGTCCCATTAGGAAACATGCCGGCGATGATGTTGGCCATTCGATACAACTCTTGCTTTGCCAGTGTTAATACATTTCTCGCAACTCGACCGTACACCTACTTCAAACAGAGCCAGATATGGTCGGTGCCATATAGGGAATAAGACGGAACTATGCGTACAGTATCCTGACTGATTTGCTCCGGGGGCGGCTTCTACACCATTCCAGGGCTCGAATGGCACTCCATGAATACCTAAGACGAGTTTAGAAAATAGATAAGTATGTCTTTCCATTCAACTAGAACGGTGTGGTGTAACCTACCAGCAATCTGGTACCACGACGTAGGATCATCCTGACTGACATACTGAAACATACTCAGTGCCAGAATGAACAAATCCCACTTGTGATGGTCTGCTTTCATTTGTCGGATTTCTAGTCTCAGGGGCATTGTTCCGTTGCGACTGAGAGGGAGGCCGCCGACCACAATACTGGCAGTACTCTGTCGACGGGTAATGGCCTCAATATCGACTCCGTAGTCATATGGCTGGGAAGCAGCAACAGCTAGCATGCCGAGTAGACTGAATAGAACGAAGAGGCGCTGCATGTTTAGCAATGGTATGCTTGGTGTGAGCTGCTTCAGTTGTAGTAAAGAGGCCCAAGTTGAAGGCCCAACAACAAATCCAGAGAGTTGGAGGTCGTGGAAAAGGTGCAGACAGAACAAAGTCTAGATAATATAGGGATCTTGGTTTACAGCAGCAACCCCAAGACAAACGGATCTTTTGCCCCCAAAAAACCGAGTCGTTCAAGTTGTTTTCTCTATACAGTAGAGAAGAAGAATCTAAGTTGCTTGGTTGCTTGGAATTCTGGAGCTGTTTAATCCAGAACATGAGGCAAGAGTTACGATAACAGTTTTTTTGCGTAACTGCCATGTTTGTAAGGACGAAGAACACAACATCGGGGGAAAGCGGAGTTGCAATATAAGGCAGAGATATTTTCCTTATTAGACTTACAGATGAAGAAACAGCTATGTACCTAGTAGAGCCACACGTAGATGGCTTCACCGGTCTATCCCTGGGCGCGGGAAGGTGCAGCTCTGCCCTTCAAACTCGAAGCGCAGCGCGGCGGAGATGCGTATGAGCGGGTAGTCTGGGTAGAGTTATGGCTCTTCTCTATGGGTAGGAAACATGAATGAAAGCGACGAGAAAAGTTGTCTAAAGGATAAGTGCAGAGTTAGTTTCGCGTCGAGGAAGAGAGAAGACAAGTGCTGAATAAGTATGGTTATTGAGGAAGGAACGAAGACAACTGCGTTTCTACTGAACAATGCAAACATTAGTACTCACAAATGTTGCAACTGCCTCTCAATACAGCCTAGAATATGATGAATGTTGGCAAGCATGAGTGACATCTAGTAAGACGATGTGATCGGCAACTGCTGCATCTCAATAGACGATCAGGTGAGTGAGGTGTTAGAAGTATGAATGTTCATCACTTTTCTCACTCCTCAGTCATCTTATCTTAGTTATACCAAAAGCTTACTATTGACTCCCCAACAAAGCATTTGGCACCTTTTGCAAACACAAACAGCGCTCGCAACTCTTACAAGCCTTGCTGTCATTCATCTTCATCTCGGTTGCTTGCAGCTTTCCAAACCTTTCTCGGTTCTGTACCACTCGTTGTATCCCCCATCTACCAGTTCTGGTTGTCTTGACAATGAATACGCAGCCGGTCATCTGAGTCCTGTTGACAAATCAGATGTGAAGGGCGAAGAAAGGATCCTCTCAACTACAAACGCATATTGCCTTGCCTGAGTTGACATCCCAAAAGAAAAATGGAGCGTCAGATCAGATGATGACCAACTCGAATAAATTAACGGCTAGTCAACACATATAAGTAGTCTCATGAGCAGCACAGGTAGACAAACACTCTCGTCATAATTGTTCTGGTATTAACGTACTCTATATCAACGCAAATACTATATCTTTTGTCTACCCCTGCACGAGTATCGCAGACCAAGCATATCAACTCCTAAAATGTCATAACACCAAAAGACGTTAAATCAGATTGCCAGACTTATTTTCCAACCTTAACGCCGTTCAAAGCCAAGGGTCGCATTGGTCCCTTTCGGGGCTCATCTCCCCTATCCACACGGTACTTGAGCTTGATACCCATGGCCGCCAACTCCACATCCAGGTACTTGAGAGCGCCGGGAACGACAACCTGTGTTGTCTGGTCACCACCAACCCACGAGTTGCCTTGGCCATCCTCCCAGATCTCGCCTTGAACCTCGGTGAGATCAATGCCCTCGGTATCATCGAGTTTAGTAGCACAGTTTCGGCATCGCACAATGCCGGGCCCCTTCTTCTTACCCGGAGCGAATTGAGACACAGTCGGCTGAACCGAGAGGAACGAGCCACAGCGACGACAGATCCATGACTTGGAGTAATCAGAACAGTTGAGAAGACGATCCTGGAGCAGGAAGGCCGTTCCGTGAGCGAGCAGTGCATCACGCTCCATTTCTCCCACACGAATACCACCACCTCGTTTTCTACCCTTGATAGGCTGGCCTGTTGTCGGCACCACAGGACCAGTTGTTCGTACCTGATACTTATCGTTGACCATGTGTCGTAGTCGCTGGTAGTAGACAACACCAATATAGATATCGGCCGCAAGCTCCTCGCCGGTAATACCCGAGTACATGGGCTCGTTTCCGTGGTAGTTATAGCCGGCCTTCATCAACTGATGACCGAAGTAATCGCCCGCCGTGTTGTCCTCATCGAATTTGAAAGGGGTCGAGTCTTGAGCCAGACCGTGCAGCGCACCAGCCTTGCCAGCAAGTGATTCAACAAACATGCCAATCGTCATACGGGAAGGGAAGGCGTGGGGGTTGATGATAATGTCGGGTTGAATGCCAGTCTCGGAGAAAGGCAGGTCAGCCGTGGGCCACTTCTGTGACGCAACACCCTTCTGTCCGTGACGCGACGAGAACTTGTCACCAATGATAGGAGAGCGAGGAACTCGGAACTTGACTGAGATGGTCTGTAGAGGTTCATTGCCACTTTCTGCGCCAATAAGTCTCACCTCCTCGACGAAGCCGACCTCGGAGTCCTTGTACTTCTCGTAATGGGTGATACCGTCGAGGTTGACAAGTTTGCCGTTGTAGTCGGGAGTCACGGTATGCCACGCGCAAATCACATCACCGTCCTGGATGAGGCGGCCGACATGAGGCAAACCATCATCGTCAAGCATACCCTGATACTGGGCGCTGACATAGCTGTGAGGTGCAAATCCGAAGGCCTTGGTGACGCTCTTGGTAGCCTTTGTCCTTGAGTCGTCCTTAAGCGAGATCTTCTTGGTCTTGTAAATGGTACCGTGACCAAAGCCACGCTCGTGAGCTCCCTTGTTCAAAATCATGGCGTCGTCCATGTCATAACCGGTGTAGGAAATGACCGCGACAACTGCGTTGGTGCCGTTAGGGAAGTTGTCGAAACCGTAAGCGTTATGAAGAGGCGCTCGCACAACGGGCGTCTGACCAGTTTGCAACCGGTATGACTTGTTATCCGTTCTGTAGCGAATAGCGGCGCCAGGCGTTCCCATGGTTTGTTTACCCATCTGACACTGGTACATGTTACGAGGGGACTGGTTGAAGTCGGAGAAAGGGGTCATGTTGGCAAGAATGGAGAGCATGTTCGTAGGATCGAACTCGACGTGAGTGGACTTGCCAGACTCAATCTCCTGAGGCACAACAGCAACGGACATATAGGGCTGTTCGTAGGGACCAACCCAGTCCTCCTTCTGCAGAGGGAGATACTTGACAGGGCGGACCATTCTGGAAGCCGTAGAAGTCATGTAGATACCAGGATAGGAGCCACCTCGCGAGGGAGGAACGTAACCGATCTCGAGTTGCAGTGGGACTCCATGAGTACCCTCAACCTTCCAGTATCGGAAGCAGTCGGCAATTCGCAGCGACTCCTTGGGTGTGCAGAAGCCGAGAATCTTGCCATCAAGCATAACCACAACGCTCTCTTCGGTAGAGGCTGATGAAACATCAACGATGCCAAGTTCAGCAGCCAAAGCAGGTAGATGCGAAACATCGACAGAGTCGGTCATGATTTTACACTTGTGAGCCAAATGATTTAGCAGACCACAAGGAGCACCATCGGGCGTGTGGACCGGACACATGAAGCCCCAAGATTCCGGTAGCAGCTTTCGCACAGCAGTAGTCTTGAGCTGTGCGAAGAAAGCACCTCTATGCACCATACGGAAATGACTTATGAAACGCAAGAAGTTGAGCTTTTCGGCAACAACAGTGAAACCAGCTGTCTGCTGCAGATCCAGACCTGAAGCACTCTGCAGATTACCTGTCGAAAGGAAGTACTCCAGCGCATTGCCAAGGTTCTCATTTGCCTTTCGGAAGATGTTGTTCGGGAAGTCCTTCTTGAAGTCCTCGGAAGTGAAGGACACAGTTGGGTATCTGCGGAGATAGTCTCGGAGTGAAAGTCGGACGTTGACGCTCAAAAACTCGTCAAATCGCTCCTTGAGGATCTGGCCGTAGAGGAAACCGCCCAAAAGAATCTCCTGGTTCTGGACAGCATCGGGATTGTCGACAGCGCAGTCGCCAGCAACAAGCGCGTAGAGCTTGCGGATCATGAAAAGCAGCAGCTTGAACTTGTCGTTGTCCTGCTCCTCCGTCACGTCGATGTTGCCGAGATGAACCAACACGATTCTTCGTAGGAACTCTGTGCCGACATCGTAGTCAGACATGGTCTCTGGGACTCCAAGAACCACCCGGAACTTTTCACCGAGATATGCCCTCGTCTCTGACTTGGTGTAGAGGTTGTAAGACTTGTATGTTCGGAGCAAAAGCTCAATTCGGTCTGTAAGGAAAGTATTCTCTGCCGACTTGGATCCAGCGGGCCCGATCAAACCCTCAAAGATTTCGCGATCATTGGTCTCAACAAGCGCCTTGAGAATCATCATGACAGGAATCAAGTATTCGCTCTTACGCCATGAGAAACGGAAAGTCATGTTACCGTCGCTGAGATAGTGGAGAACGTTGGTCTGAGATGTCTCGTCGGGTCGAACTGCACGGAGAATAATACCATAGGGGGTATAACCAGGGCCACGGTTCTGGAAACTGGGTCGGTTGATGGCCATGGGGAAGTTTCGCTTGTTCAGCTGCAGCATTCGGATGATCTTTTCGATACCGTTGACCACAAAGTAACCGCCCAATTCTTCGGACTCCTCCTTGCGATCAACAAGCTCGGCAGGAGAGCTGTTCTGAAGGTGACAACGGTTTGACTGCAAAAGGGTTAGCAAAGGACGAAAGTCGACGTTTGTCATGGAATAAGACCTTAATCATAACAGGGACCTGTCCCAACTCTCGAACAAACTCGACAGGATCGCCGCCGTTGATTCGGTACTCGAAGGTTCCTGAGAGACGTCCTCGGTAGGTGACATGGCGCTCTCTGCATTCCGCAGGGTAAATCTGGCGGTTTCGGGCCAACCGGTTTGATGGCGGCACCTGAGGCTTCTGAAGAGTAACATCCTTGAGTCGAACAGTCAATCTGTTCTTTCCTTCGGGGCCTGCTCGGTCATCGCCATCCAGGTATGTTTTTGTGCCAATGTCGGCAAGACCATGAGCTATAATACCGGGCTTGCCATCGTCGCGAAACAAGCCATTGAAGGACTCGATGTGGGGGTCGACGGCAGCTTGGAGTGCAGGATAAGCTGTGTGATCCTTGGGCGGGTTTCTGAAGAGGTTCTCGCGGCGGACAGTGTGATATTGGTGATCCCACTCGGTGGAGGTGGCCGAGGGCGCCATTATGAAGTCTGCAGTGGCTGGGCGCAAGATTTGAAACTGCTTAGAGTTGCGATGAACTCCTCTACTGCAGATGGGAATATTAGGTAATTAACAGCAATCCAATTGAGATAGTATTGCAAGCGGTCAAATCATGAAAACATGAATTGGCTTATGCAATGGTGAAGTCGAGCGGAAAGAGTCTTGCCGAATGGCCCGCTCGAAAAAAGCTGCAGAAGTTTGAGGCTATCCCAACGGCAACGAAAGAAAAAAAATTACTGGCACTGGAAGAGAAAAAAAATGCTGATAAGGTCACATGAGGGCGTTATCGATAAAGGCGGGGGGTTGTGCGATAAGAGGCTTGGATAGATGTGAGGGGTGTGTACCAGCTTAACCTACACAACTTCAGGCATTGTGACAGACAAGAGAGGATATGCTTGGGATAAAGAAAATTTGGACAAAGAATGTCATGCAGTGAAACATATTGGAAGAAGCTAGTATCTCTGAGAGTACCACAATCTCGTTAAACATATGCGGCTAAATGAGAAATATGAGAAGAAATGAGTCAAGCTTCGGTCTGATTGAGTTTCACGACAGACAGTACACTAAGACAAAAAGTATGTGCAAATGTTAGTTACGAGGATCAAGGATTAAACACATGGAGAGAGGCTGGCAACTAGGTTGTCTTCGTAATGTTATTATTCATGAGGTGTTTGGCGGAAAATGAATGAACCAAACTTATTATCAGGATCCGCGAAGTTTGAAGCCCCAGGAACTTGATATCTTCTTATATCTCCATGTGACCTCACGTTTTCGGTAGAATACAACATATATTTGAGAGTTGCGTATGTCTTCTTGCGGCTTTTGTATGGTAGTAGATTACCCACCGAGATGCGACTCTATGCCATGGTACCTAGATATTGACGTTAAACCCTTCATGGATTATTTAGGCGATCTCGGTTCTCGATGGTCATTTCTTTGATGGGGAGTTTATGAACCGAGATTGTGGACTCTGTCGCTCAACAACAGTTGCTTTTTTACTCATTTCGAGTTTGATATCCGGTTATATTCGTCATCTCACAGATGCCATCACCGCAAGAGGGCACTAGTTAAGTACCTTGTCGAGCAGTTTCCTAGATATGGTGTTTGCTTTATCCTCTGCAATAGTTCAGACCTTCTCCGTTCTTCCTCAACGACCTTGTTTTGTCTATTTCGGATGTAACACATAGTTGGCGACTTTGGTTATCATGTCCTATCATCATCTTTTCAGCACCGTCATGGGATTGTCTCCCGATATACGCATGAAGCGTCATCACTCAAACCTCATTACTCAACATAATTTTCTCACCTTGTTAATTTTACTCAGAGAAATAATACTTATCATCGCTGTCATTACGTTCATTTCTCCTGACCTCCTCATCTCCGTATTCCCAGTTGAACTACGACGTACATGACCATAAGCGCCGGTGCCTACAACAAGGTTAACCACCAGAGTTTAGTTATCCATTCATCTCAACGTCCTACCCGCCACACTGCCATCATCATACTAGAATGAGAAGGATACTTTTATTGCCGCCCGGCTCTGTGATGGTAATTGCCACTTTCTGGCTACAGGCACTAGACAACATCCTTGTAGTTAACCGCCGACTACGTTGATGACTATTGTCTGAGTAGTGTACCTACAGTAAGTGTATAGCGACTACACATATTCAAAAGAGCAAGATCATCAAGTGTTTACTTACTTACGACAAAAAAAAAAAAACACCACCTTCTCGCAGAGCTAGCCCAATAAAGAGTACATCAACAACTCATGACCCCTACGAGCTTCATGCCTACCTAATCACTCACTTTTCCTCTGTAACTTGACATCAGACCTGCCCGGCATCAACCACACCCCCTGGTCGATCACCCACTAGGTCCCCTTGTAGGACAAAAGAAAAAAACCTCCCATGGAGCTTACACCCCTCCTCTGATCAAGCGAATGAGACTTTACAGCGGTTATAACCCACACCTTTTTAGACAGTTTATTACTGCTGCGACGTTTTTGATTTTCTGGTTCTTGGTCCTTTGCCGTACTGAGAGAAGTCACAACACCCTCCCCGCC
>JABFFC010000919.1:0-14173 GCA_013623535.1 Fusarium penzigii
GCGGTTTCGGTAGCGGTCAAGCTACTCGTGTACAGCTGTCACCTTTGGGTGTTGTAGGGGGATTAGGGGACGGGGAGGGGTAAGAGGGGCAATACGGTGCGAGATTGATAAGATAAGGTCAGGTCTGTGGAGTGATGTGCACGTGTTGCGATTAGTTTTTGTGGTTATGAGAGACATTTTGGAATGTTTTTATCCATCTATTGATCTACATGACTTTGTCGATTTATTTATCTGGTGTCATGATGCTGTGGTCATGAACTCGACGTTTGACTTGATACTGTGTTTGTCGGCATCGGAACTTTATAGCTCCGATGGCGTATGCTGTGGCTTGGTCAGGAAGCTCAATGAGCTGAGGTTGAGAAAACATAGCATGGTTCATAAATCTGATACGAAATCATGGCTGAAATGAAGGTGTGTAGCTTGTTAGGATTATGTGATGGTAAATCCACTGACGTCATGCCTTTCAAGCACATTCGAGGTCAATGGACAACAGACGCAAGCATGTGAAGTAGAGATAAGCATTCGTGACATTCAATCAGAGAAACTAACACAAATGGTTAAAAAGGCTTGATGGTGAAACGCTTGGTATGCTGAGCAAGCTTTTCTTGTCCGATAAATCTCTTGTTGGAGGAAATATTGGGGCCGGAAAGCTTCATGACCTGGGCTGTAGAGCGATAATTGGCTGATGATCCGTGACAAGACAATAATCAGGCAATCAAGCCCAGCCTCCTGTTTACCCCTCTATCCAAGAGTTACCAAGACTTTCGATCCATCCATTAATTACGTGGTTCATATATCTAGCATTGCAATATTTTATGTCCATGAACTTATAAAAGAAGCACGCAATGGCTGAGGATTGAAAAAGCAAGACAGACACTAATTGATTCCCCGCTCCAACACACCCCTCATGGGATCTCCCCGTGGTAATTAACTCCTTGTAGACTACCGCAACAAGAAAGGAAAATAATACAGGCTGCCTTGCTCGCAGATGCGCCGGAACGCCGGCTTGGCGATACGTTGTAGTGGTATCGGGCGTGCGATGACATCGTACCTTTTGCATGTCTTGCTTTTTGAACTGTCGCGTGTGCAAGAGCCAAGGCTCCTTCAAAAAAAATAGAATAGAGGGGGGGAGAAGAAGTGGGAGGGGTGGACGTTTTACATAAGAAAACATAAGTCCCCCATGCGTTGCGATCCATGATGCTTTCTGCTTTATCTGACTGTCCATCGTCGAGACCAGCATTCTTTACCCTGCGCATCGTCGGCTTGCGACACTCCCTGTAAATACATCGTTTACGGCCGCGTAAGCCTTGCAATCGGTGCGCTACCTTCTGGTTGCCAATTCTACAATGTCCGTCCCAAACGAAGAGGCCGCCGCTGAAAAGCACGATGGACACGGCAATTGGCTGCACCATATTAAAAGCAAACTCGAGGATACCAAATTGCACGACGTCAAGGTGGGGTTGATTCACAAAAAGTGAGTTGGTCCGAGTTTTGTCGCGATAATCCGTGATGATTCGTGTTCGTCGCTGACATGTAAAGACATCAAATCGGCAAAGTCGCAAATTTGGTAAGTTACTCAATTGGAGTCCTGTTGAATGAATCATATTCAATTTCTATTTTAAATTCTATTGGATTCTTTTCTGACATGCTCAGTTCAATAAAAACCACAGACACGATGAGGAGCACGAACAGCAATGTGACGAGAAACGCGCAGCCATCGCAAATCAGCACCGCTTCAATTCCTACTTTCCTATGAGAGAAGGGAACCATATCAAGTGGTACGTCGACGGTCGCGACTTCTTTCATAGCGTTGCGGTTGCATTAGAAGCTGCCAGAGAGACGATTTATATTACGGATTGGTGGCTATCACCTGAATTGTTCCTACGACGTCCTCCTTATCATCACCAGTCCTACCGGTTAGATAAGATATTGAAGCGCAAGTCTGATGAAGGGGTTCAAATCTACGTTTCTGTGTACAAGGAAGTCACTCAGGCTCTCACGTAAGTTTGCTTATGGATCCTGATATGGTTGACATCTGCTCACAGAAAACAGCTGCAACAGCGCTCACACCAAGAACCATCTTCGCGGTTTGGGTTCGAATATTCATGTGTGCAGGCATCCTGATCATAATCCCTTTGAGAATCTGGCCGATGCTAGTCTGTGAGTGCCACTCGTCATTGCGTATAAGCCCCGGGATCACTGCAGTGGCTTACCGCTATGAACCACGACATCAAGTGGATGTAACTGACGTTCGTAGCTTTTGGGCGCACCACGAGAAGCACCTAGTGATTGATTTTGAGGTTGGATTCATTGGTGGACTTGATCTTTGCTTCGGGAGGTGGGATGTCAATCAACATCCTCTGGCAGACGTCCAGCCGCAATCCGTAACACTCGAGTGCTTCCCAGGGCAAGACTTTAACAACAACCGAATCATGGACTTTCAAGATGTCTCCTCGTGGCAAGAGAATGAACTGAGCAAGGCAGACTACGGCCGGATGCCCTGGCATGACGTTTCAATGGCGATTCAAGGTACGTGGTTTTCTATGTGAAGATGTTGTGATATTTGGTATTTTGGTGTGTTGCTGTTTTGGTGTGTTGCCGGTTTGGGCTATTGGCCCCACATCCCGGTGGCGGATCGGCCCCACAATTCACAACACCGAAACTGACCGTCACTCCTTGACATCGACATTGACATTGACATTGAGGATGATTTCGTTGAGGTATTCTAAAAAGTGTCAATCGCATCAAACTGACCCAGTGTTGTAGGTCCATGCGTTATCGATATAGCTGAGGCCTTCATCTTGCGCTGGAACTTTGTCAAGGTGCGTAATCAACTGGTAGAGAGAGAGGATCATCCTCACATCTGACTTCATTCAGCGCGACAAGTACAAGAGAGACGAGAGAGTGCCATGGCTCGAGTTTGAGGCGAGACTCGGCGAGGACGAGGACCTGGTGGGTGTACAACGACCTAAACACCCTGTTGGTGGTTACATTCAACATCCTTTGTCCCCACTGAGTACCAAGAATTTGCACAACAGAGGCACAATCAACGCGCAAATTGTGAGGAGCTGCAGTGATTGGAGCTCGGGGATCCTCACTGACACGTCGAACCAAAACGCATACGTTGAAGTTATTTCTCAAGCCAAGCACTACGTCTACATTGAGAACCAATTCTTTATTACAGCCGCCACCGAAGATCCACAAGGGCCTGTTCGTAACCAGATTGGCCGCGCTATCGTTAAAGCCATTGTGCGAGCGGACAAAGAGGGTCGAAAGTTCCGTGTTGTCGTCCTCATTCCAGCAATTCCAGGATTCGCAGGTGACTTGAGGAGTGACGCCGCCGCCGGTACGAGAGCGATTATGGAATTCCAGTACAAGTCTATCTGCAGAGGTGAACAATCCATATATGGACAGTGCGAGGCTCAAGGTGTGGACCCGAGGAAATATATCTTCTTCTTCAACCTTAGATCGTATGACCGCCTCAACAAGACACCCGCCATCATCAAAGCAGAAAAAGAAACCGGTATCAAATACCAACAAGTCCAGCGTGCCGAAGCTGAAGAAATCATGGCTGAGGGTATCCACGGCAGTTACAACCCCGACGACTCATCCGACGACGAGCATATGCATGGAAAGCATGGCAAGAAGGAGATGGACGAAGGAATCAAGCGCACAATGGAGGCTCGCCGGATATTTGAAGAGGCACTCCCCAAAGAGGACGTCAAAACTTCATCGACCGTCGCCCATCACGCCATGAAAGATGGGGATCTATTATCAGAGAAATGGGATGAAAGCGATCCTGAGTCTGAGATAAAGAACTGGGTTCAGGAACAGCTTTACATCCACTCCAAGCTGCTAATTGTGGATGACCGTATCGTCATCTGCGGAAGCAGTAACATCAATGACCGAAGTCAACTGGGTGACCGTGATAGCGAGATGAGTATCGTCATGGAAGACACCCGACTTGTTGATAGCATGATGGATGGCCAGCCGTACCAGGCAGGTTACCATGCCAAGACACTGAGATCTTACCTTTGGCGCGAACATCTAGGCCTCCTCCCAGCCCAAGATGTTGACGCCCATGACGACATTAACGCACAGCCACCCACCACTCATCCGGAGAACAATATCTACGACGACGAGACCTACAAATTTGTGGAGGACCCCCTCGGCGACAAACTCTGGGAGACGTGGACCAGCCAGGCAACGGAAAACACCAAGATCTTCCGTCAAGTCTTTCACGCAGACCCTGACGATAACAGTACGTACCATCCTCATCCTGATTGTCCTTCCGTCCATGCGGACCGACACTTCATTTCTGGTCATCTCGTCCCCTTTACTGACATTCACAGTCCGAAATTTCGAAGACTACGACCGTTACATGCCTCAAGGCGTTAGGCAAGGGCATGTATTTGACCAGTTTCAGCCGAATTCTGAGGTGAAGGAGAAGCTTAGCAAGGTGAGGGGGCACTTGGTATGGCATGCTCTCCGCTTCCTTGAGGAACAAGAGATGGCGCAGTGGGGTGTCCAAGTCAACTCGTTTACGGAATCAATCTACACGTAGGGTCAGGAAGAATTGTTGTGGTTGTGGTTGTTGTTGTTGCTGCTGCTGCTGGTTCTTTTGCTGAATTATTTCATATATGCAGAATCGGTGGTCATTTCTTCTAAAGAATACCATTTTTCTCATATTTAGCACTTACCTACTTCGAGGGCATTGCATTAATTTCTCAAACCCAAGAGTATAAAGTTCCAACATGCACATCATCAGGATCTTCTTCATCATCCGTTGAAGGTTTCCGGAGTTGCTATGCGAGTGCCGATAGTGGGGCCGTTTGGCGGGAAGTTTAACTCCCGATTAACATGGGGCATATCCCCGCAACAAGGATTCAGTCACCTGGAAGCTTCTCTTTTCTTGAAATGAAGGAGTGTCATGTCGCTCTTGCCATTTCTCCGGAAAAAAAGAAAGAAAGAAAGAAGAAGAAAGGGAGAAAAAAACAGCAACAGCAACGATATCCTCAGATGTAGAATTGAAGAACATGATGGCATGTCAATGTTTTGCGGCTATACAAGGAAACCCAGAATAGACGTAGCGATGCCAACTTCGAAGCTGGTTTGTATGACTGCCATTACTCCTATAGTACCACTTGTTCAAATCCCCATGTCCGCTTCAATTCTAGTATCTTGAACTTGTCCCAAAGCTAAATTACCGGATGCAGGTATTCAACAGGACAAGGGCCAGCGAAACGACAGAAAGAACTCTCTTGGCCACCACAGGAACGGGATCCGACTGTCTAGATGACTGTATCATTAGTATCTCTTTGGATGATACAACAGGGAGACTTACTCTGTTTGCGACAAGAAAGAGTGGGGAAGAAGTTAACCTGTCGTTCAATATCTGATCATTTCTGACAACGAAGAAGATAAGGGCCCTGGTTTCTAACGCCGATAGCTATCGGCGGTAAACCATTCCTAGATAAAGTCAGAAAATGGCCCATGAACAATCGAGAGGAAAACTTTTCACTTACAGGATGGTTCCTATGCTCGCGGATGGCAGTCTCCGCACTCCAGCCGCAGGCTGCAAGAAGCTGGTTTGCTTGAATCAGCCGCAGCCCAGTTGCGTCACTCACTTCCTCGATGAGAGAAAGTCGAGTAAATCCACTGGGGATGCCAGCATCCTCGGGCCCATGGGGCGCCGCACCCACACCCTCGCCGCCTTCAGCAGAAGGGGCAGGATCGGGAGTGGGATCGGGAGCGGGAGGAGTAAAGACCGGCTGCTGAACAGGCGCCTCAGCCTGAGCAGCAGGAGCCGCGGGAGCAGGCATCTGACGTCTACGCTGGTTAGGGTGAACCCAGTTCGTTCGACGACAATCTTCCTTGCTGTGGCCAGTTCCTCCGCACTATAGTAAAACTGCGGTCAGTAACAGATCGGATACCATGAGTTAACCCCTAGTTAGATTACTCACTCCCCAACAGACAGGGCCAGCACCTCCTCCTCTTCCACCTCTCCCTCTCCCACCTCTCCCTCTTCCACCTCCCCTTCTACCGCGACTATCAGAGCGATCAAGGCGACGGCGACGGCTGTCACCCCCTGTGGAAGTCTGCCGAGAAGACATCTATCGTTAAAGTCAGCATAACATGAAAGTGGGCCATTAAGGAGACGAGGATGCATGAACAAACAATGGATTCAGAAGAAGAAGAGGAATGAGAGAGCAGTCAGAGTGACTGAGGGTCAAAATATGTACTTACCTTGAGCTTTATAGGCGTTGTTGCTGCCGGTGCTGATGCTGATGCTGAAGATGTTGCTGTTAAGGAAGAAGGGGAGAGGAATCTCGAGTAGCCATAGATGGGCAGTCAGAGCCAAACAAACATGACGTCCCTTTCCCTTTCGTGCATTAGCCGAATCAAACAGAAATCTCTCTCAGATTCCTCCTGTGTCAGTATGAAATTTGCTAAGGTGGTGTAGCGTTACTCCCTAAGCATGCTATAGCTATGGTTGACAACGCCTAAGAAATGCTAAAGAGACGTGTACTCATTGAAATTGGTCCAAAGAAGCACACGACAAGAGAGAAAAAAAGATTTTACGGCTTGAAATAAGATACTCACAGGGTCTATTGAGCCTCTAGTATAGGATCGTCCCTTCAAACTCAGAGTGATATTGAGCAGTGTCTGCAGCTACAATCTCTGTTGTGCTCTCTTTACTGAACAAATTAGTGGGGCCGTCACCGGAGATGATGGGGCCGAATCGACCACCGATTAAAAGTGGAACTGCATGTCAACGACGGACTTCAACTTCAAGGCATTGAACATCAACATCAACATCAACATCAAAATCAAAATCAAAATCAACTTCCACATGATAACTCTTGGAACTTCATCATTCGGGTCAAGAGTTTTAAATACTGGTTACTGGCCAAATAACCCCCTCCTCTGTCCGCATCGCATCCCTTTGCCTGCATCATCGAGCCTGTACTCATTGTTCAATTGTCAGCAATATACTAAAATACCAAGGATAGGGGAATACTCACAATCTTCTGCAGCAGGATGTGAGAGGTAAGTTGGTCTTAGCTTCACCATTAAGGCTAATAGTCTATCATGCCGCGAAGAGGCGCCAACTTGTCATGATAGGCCTCGACAACAGGTGGTTGGAGACATCTCGATAGCACGAAGCTAGAGACAAACCAGCTCGACGATGCCAGGCCTGAATAACTTCATCAGACCAGCTAGTACATCATCATGGTGCATGGGACATTCATCAGACTCACCTGGTACATCATCTAGCACAAGGCTAGGGACACTTCTGCTTCGTGGAGCAGGTCCTCGTCATCTACTGACGGTAATACTCAGGGGCCACCCATGCCTACACCAAAGTTAAATTATGCCTGGATGCTAATAAAAGATTGCCACTTGACTTACTGGATGGTCCCGATGAAACTGGATGGAAACATCCAAGTTCCACCCACAGTGGGTGAGAACACGCAACGCGTGAAACAAGTTCAGGCGCGTCGCATCACTCACTTGCCCAATCATGGCAAGTAGAGCCCCGTCGTTGGGGGGCTCGGCGACAGGCAACAGGCCACCCTCATCAGCCAGAGGGGGCGCTAACTCAACGGCCTCGCCATCTTGGGCCGGCGCCGCGAGGACCAGCTCACCGCCAGCTGGATCCTGACCGTCCTGTTCGGCGGGAGGAAGGACGGGGATGACGGGTGCGCCATCGAGTCGACCTGCAGGCGCTTCCGCTGCCTCTGCCACCGCCTAGTGTCTGCGCCGCTGGGGGCGGTTCCACGGCGCACGAGGGCAGGCTCTTTGATTGTGGCCCGCTCCTCCACACTAAAATAACTTGTTAGCACAAATCGGAACCATATGTTGGGTGACCACTCAGTCACGGTTTACTCACAAACCAACACACCTGACCACGGCGGTCAACTCCTCCCCTTCCTCGGCCACCTCCTCGGCCACCGCGACGACCGCGGCGACCACGACCACTACCACCAGTGGATCAGTTGTGGAGCATGACGCCCACAGCCTCCATCTGCGCAGGAGAAGGTTGGAAAGACATCTATCGTTCAACAGTTAGCATTGAGTCCCTTCAGAATAAGGGTGAGTGTGGTTGGACGATTCGAACTGAAGTGGAAATAAATGATAATAGACGAGGAGGGAATGGAGGAATGGAGACTGTGTAACGTTATTGAAGTCTTACCTTGAGCTGCTGTTGTTGTTGGTGGTGCTGCTGAAGATGTTGTGGTTGAGAGAGTGTGTACGAAAGAGGGCAAGGAATTTCGACTAGTCATAGGCAGGCGGCAAAGACTTGAAACAAAAGGCACGTGCCTTGCTACATCGTGTTGATTCGAATCAAACAGAATCTTCTTCAGACTCTGTTTATTGAGTACTAGTAGGTAGGTACCTAAGTGTTCAGTATGGGAATTAGTAGGTACTAGGTAGTGCGGCTAAGATCACCACTTCCCTAGGACTGCTATAAAGATGCCTAAGAAACCCTCAACTCTGTACTCAACTGTGCAGACAACTTACCGCACAGGGCTGCTGCAGAGGGAAAGGGGAACAAGGCCTTCTTTAGCGCCAAGTGCTACGAGACTACGGGACCGTCGCCGCCTAAACGTAACATTTCTTAGTTCATATTATGGTCATCTCTTAGAGCCTGAGTATATCGGGTTTTCATAACTTTAGGTAAGTCGTCAGTTGTCGAGACCACGTCGCGGATGGATAAGCTTAGCCTCATGTCGGCACATCACCCTTGCTCTCATCCTTTTCATCTACCTGCCTGTCCTCGAGCAACTCCAGGCCTTCTTGATCGAATTTGAGGGCTAGGTACTCGTAATCGTCTTCGAAATAGTACCTTTCGTCGTCCTACCCGCTCTCGTTATACAAACTATTGTCTCGACACCGTTATTGTCACATTTCTCTTTGCCGAGCATCTGCTCGAGGATAGACGTACTACCTGGACCGGAGTTAATACCCTTATCGTCGGACTATCCATCTTCCTGGACAAACTACATACTACTTGGTGCTATTACAATACGTCTCCCAAGACAAATTACTTCGCCTCTTATCTCAGGGGCTTCCTCAACCGCTGTGGATGGTCCGGCCTCTATTACTGTCTTGAAGAAGGGATAGTAACTCCTTCTCGCCTTGGAACTCAAGCGCCCAGAGCGAGGAGTTGGAAATGGCTCGTCTTCTGGGGCAGAAGTAGCAGCTGGAGTTATGTTAGAATAACTATACATTGTAATCGCCAGCAGTACTTATAATGCGTGCTTTTCGTGCCAGTTACAGGGATTGGGAGTTGTCTGTAGACCCGACTTGACCTGCTCTGTATCGCCAGCATTTCTGGCTTGTCGACTCATGCGTACGGAGTTTTGGTACCTCATATTAATAGCTGGAGCATTATATTCCCAGATGCCATTGACAACAAAGTTGCTCTCGAATTGAGGCATTGTCGTTTGTGGAGTGTCATGTGAGAGTGTCATGGTTAAGGAGCATTTGGGCGTACCCTCGCAGACAGGAGAGGAAGATGCAATTGGAAATCAAAATAGATTTACCTGATCATGTACTGTGGCTTACCTCATTGAGAGGCATTGTGTTCAATTAATAGAGTAAAAACTGCATGTTGTCCTTCTAAACTGCGTGTCGTGTTACGCCCCTTTTCCTCCGGTAGCAGGCACTGGATGGAGGAGACACATATAAACGTGCAATTTTCGATATATCTAACATATATTTCTTGAACTTGAGCAAGTAAACAATTCAAATACATTTCCTTCGACAGAAATTTTAGGGCATCTTTGTCTTCTGTCAAATATTTCTGGGCAATCTGTTCGAGCTGATGGGCCGTTCGATCAAGTGTCAAGTAGTCACAAAGTGATCTAGCTGCTCCTCATCATTTACCACAAACACTGACTGATATCATTTCAGGGCTCAAAATTCTATGTAGTATCATTCCTCTGCTGTTTGAGCACCAAATCAGACACATGAATCGCTTTATACTAAAAGAAACCACCCCAGCCGCTGGTGCTAAGTTGTGTATATTTTAACAGATACCGCCGTCCCATAGACCCTAAAACAGATCGATTCAGCAAAGCGTTTACGCTTTCTAGATACTTCCATGTACCAGATTCAATAAAACCAAGTCCTTAGTGATCCTTAGGGTCCGTCATAGCGGTTAAAGACCACTACCTAGCACATCCTGGAGGTACATACCTAGCTACCTAGGTACCCAACGAACAGAACCTGAAGGAGATTCTGTTTGATTCAACAGATGCACGAAAGGCCCCGTGCTGTTTCATGTTTCTTGCCACTTGCCTACTGAAATTCATCTCCCACCTCCCTCACCTCTCTCACGCTCTCTCAACACCAACACCAACATCTTCAGCACCAGCAACAACCACAACAACAACAGCTCAAGGTAAGTGACCACAATACGCCTCACTAGCGCCTAGCATCTTCTTTCCCCTCGTTAAGACCTTTGTTCCTCCTATTCTATCATCTATCTTCATCCGCTGGAACTCGACTTCTCCAGGCAGCCACGCTTGCCTCATCAGCACACTTGCTTTGAATGCTCTGAATCGACCAGTTGCTAACTACATGTACTGATTGATAGATGTCTAACCAACTTACTCCCGCGCAGGTCGAGGCCATCTCAGTGGCCGTCGGAGCGGCCCTCAGAGCGGGCAGTGGTGGTGGTGGTGGCCATCGCCGTGGTGGTCGAGGCGGCCGAGGCGGAGGTGGTGGTGGTGACGGCGGCCTTGTCTGCTGGAGAGTGAGTGAACCACCACTGGATGGTCGCCTTATACTCGATTATTGCTGACTCTTCTTAGTGCGGTGGCATAGGCCACAGCAAGAAGGATTGCCCTCGGGCGAACTGGGTTCGCCCCAGGCAGCGCAGAAGACAAGCGCGGATGCGTCAGGAGCCTAGACTCCTGGAAGCTGGGGCTCCAGCTGAGGCTCCCGCTGGAGCCCCCCTCCCCCTCGAAGCGGCCCCAGGTCCGACACGCCCTAGGGAGGAAGAGGGCAACGACGACATGGCCTTGGTGCCCCATGTCGCTGAGGAGGGTGGTCATGGTGCCGTCGCTGGCGTCCCCAACGAGGCTACTCAGCTACTTCTAATTGAGGAAGTGGTAACTGTCACAGGTTTGCGGCTGGCTTTGGCAAACCGGCTCCTCGCAGGCCATGGTTGGAGCGTGGAGGCTGCCATACGTGAGCATGGAAACCACCCTGTAAGTTCTACTTTAGGTTTTATTGAGTCATGCATGATCTGACTTCATTCAGGAATGGTTTAACACCGACGACTACTGGCGTTAGGGATAGCCTGTTTGGCTATTTTATTGAGGTTCCCGGCTCTGACACTCTGGCTTCCCGCCATTGAGGTTTCCGGCTCGGGCTTGAGACCTTCGAGGATACCGACTTGGTTTGATACCCTTGAGGATACTGGCTCGGGCATCACGCCTTTGAGGATGCCGGCTCGGGTTTCAGGTTATTGGGGTTTTCTCAAACGCATGCGTAGATTGATGTTTGAACCTCCTGTGCCTCTTTATTTATTTATTTATTTATTTTTTTATTTTTTTATTTTTTTTAATGCGTGTCTCTTGTTTCGTTCTTGCTTCCTGGTTTCTTGAGAAAACTTCTTGTTTCTGTCTTCCTTTTTTGGGCCTTTTCTTCTTCTTTTCTCTCTCTCTCTTTTTTTTCTTTTTTTTTTTTTGGAACTGGCATGACGGGCTTGGTACCTTCGCGAGGTATATCAGGTCAGTAACTGTGCCTCTGGTGCAGTGAAGCTAAGACCAGCCCATATCCTTTCACAGATGATCGTGACGAAGGTAAGAAACTCGCCTTGTTCGTTGTCAGAAGTGAACTAACAAAGGAACACACTACGCCTGCATTCTAGAACGATGAAGCCAAGACTCACTTATTCTTGCTGCAGAAGATGTAAGCCCCTTTCCCTTTCCTTCTCCTGATGGATGATAAACTGACAGTCGAACAAGCGCGTGTGGTTGTTCCCAAACAGGAAGAACAAGCCAGTATCTTTACACAGTGCATCATCTGGGCTTTAATGTTCCCCTTTACCATAGGGAAGCTAGACCAAGCCCCTATCCTCTTGCAGGCTACTGGGAAGCGGCTAGTCACCCATATTGTCCGTTGCCGGAAGTGACACTAACGGGGATTGAGCTGTAAGACTAACCTACCACTATCATATCCTGCCATGGAGATGGTACGTCTCCCTACTCTGGTGCCTGACATGGCTCTGGCAGTCAAACCACGCATTTCAGTTCGATGTTACAGGTAGACAGTTGTGGATACGCAAGGAGCATCATGAGGAAGGATGTATACTGGTGTGGTAGGCAGTACCGTTTTCGAATTGTCAATCTCATTCTTCCGAGACCTTTGTTTACTAGAATCACGTCCACTGGCCAGGTTATGGTTCATCTGCTGTCGACTAGGCACAATCATGTATATTACCAATCATAATTGTCGCAATACAGAGCTGTGGTGGCTGCATCAGGTTGGTCGCGGTGACATGGTCAGCTCAGTTTCCTCGAACTAATACCAACATATGTAGTTTGGAAGTAAAAGTATCCGGACAGTTGCACAATGGGTTCAAGAGAAAGTTTATGGTTGTCTCCGCCGTGACAATGGCATTCCATTCCATGTCGTCAAATATGCGGGATATCACGACCTTTGACGGTGCTGTCATAACCCAAGTGACCTCGAAATCTGCGAAGATTATATTGGTGAACAGCTCTGACGAGTGCGGTATATATGCAGCTTCCAAACCCTCGATTGGGAGTTCATTGAACGCACGAAAGCCAAGTCTGTGTCGAGACTTTGAGGAAGCCATTTTACCAAGACGCTGACCACATATAGTTTCAAGAGGAACGCATCCAGATCTACCTCTAAGATTTGCGGTTATGCTACGTTGGTGGTGACGTTGACATATATTAGAATATTCAAATCACATACGAGACTTAGTATATGGCAATCGTCTATCCTCAACGATTTCACATCTCCGCTGGATCAGGAGGAGTCACGCAACCTAAAATGCGGAGTGACAAACTTCTAGGCCATGAATACCAGACACTTGATGGTGATACGATAATGTACGCATGAATACTCGAAAGTGTCCTTGTCCAAAATGAGTTGACTGCAGCCCTGAGATGGATTCCATTTACCAGAGGCTGCCTCTCGAGCTCTACATACAACACTAACCATCTGACATATCCGCTCAATATCACTGTTTGGTATCAACGTTTAGATTTTGGAAATCAGTCAGCTCCATTTGTTTGTATACCTACCTACCTAGTAGGTAAGTAGAGGTAATAAAGCATAATAGAATGCTATCAGTAGTCGTCGCTCCAGAGGGATGGCTCTACCTAAGAGACCCTAAGGCTCACGGCATTGACACTGCCACCGTTACTTTTACTGCTACTGTTACTGATACTGATAACGTAGGCAAACAAAAGCTTGGCACCTTCCATTTCTTGACCTAACATACCTAAGTTCACGTGCTCACAAGCGAGGTGCACAGTTTCATACCTCGCCCACATATTCTGCCATTCTGCCTCTTCTCTTTCTCACAGCAGCACTTCATCGACAACAGAAGCAGAAGCAGCAGCAGCAGCAGCAGCAACCGCAACCGCAACCGCAACCACAACAACTACGTCGATAAAGGCACGTGTTTACTTCGAGTCCTTCATATCTTTATCCATCCTTCTTTTCTGTCACTTCACCTTCCTGGAGTGTGTTGGGGCGAAGATTTCTGGGCCATCTCATTCTGCAACGGCCACCTCAACCATGCCTTTCACTTGCACTTTCGTGTTGAAAGAAACGATTACTAACTACTTGAATAGATGTCTACCTTGACCCCTGAGCAGATCATGGCCGTTGGGAAGCCATTGGAACGGCCATTCACCATGCCACTTCTGGTGTTGGCGGTTCTGGCGGTTCTGGCGGCAATGGTGGCGGCAATGGTATAATATGCTGGCGTGTATGAATACTCACATGTGTGTCACTAAGTATCCCCTCACTGACACCACGTGCTTATATAGTGCGGACAACGAGGTCATATAAGGCGGAACTGCCCTATGGTAAGCGAAGACGAGCCCCCTCGTCGTTCTAGGAAGCAGAAGCAGTTGTACAGGCGCCTGGCCGTGCAGGCTGCACAGGCTGCCCTCCC
>JABFFC010000921.1:0-18355 GCA_013623535.1 Fusarium penzigii
AAAAGAACCCTGCCCAACCATAACGTCCCCCCCCCCTGTCAATAACTGCTAACGGACAGCCAGCCGTTGCTTAGCGGCAAGTTAGCTCGCCTGGATGGAACATATCCCTCCTTCCTTCTGTAGATCCACAGGGCTGTAGCATAAACTACCTTACCTCTATGCTACCTACCAGTACTCCCCATGTTCCATCCTGCATCAGATGGATTACATAGGACCCGAAAAAATCCTGATTCGACATAGACATCTCATCTGCTTTTCAGCTCCCCCATATATGAATCGGTCATCCCGTCACCCATTCATACGATGGCTTCGGCCTGATGCCGACATCTGGGGGATATGTCCGTCATGGGTGCTGCGGTCAAAGTCGAGGACGGCCCTGAAATGCATCGACACATGTGGTGATGGTTGAGAGGAGCGATAGCTGGTGGCTTCTTGGTGAGACATTTGCATGTGAGCCTTTTCTTTTTCGATATTGTGACGTGACTTAGCGTTGTTAGTTGCCTCAATAGTCCAGTCAACAATGGCATTGATCATCTTTTATATTAATGTCGTCTCCCCCTTCCTTTCTCTTCCATTTCTCGAATATCTATTCTATTCATGCCATGCTTTACCATTAGAGCGTCTCTTAAACAATACCCTAATCGATCATACCTACATCTTGACTCGTACACGACTCTTCACCTTCGTCTCCCTTGATCTACACCTCTCGCAACGAAGTCAAGTCAATCCCGATGGAGTACAACCCGTCCGTTGACAAGTTTCGAAATGAAGAATATCCCAACATGACTCAAGGTATGACAAACAGCATCCCATCCCTCAGTGTCCAATTAACCATCACCCAGGTGCATACCTTGACCATGGAGGTGCAACTATATACGCTCGCTCTCTCATTACCAGCTTCTCCGACGCCATGGTTAGCAACCTATGGGGAAATCCTCACTCCGAGAATCTGCCTGCAAGATTGTCGGGGGACATGGTAGACGGCATCAGAGCAAAGACACTATCTTTCCTAGGGGCTGATCCTGCTCACTTTGATCTCGTCTTTGTCGCCAACGCCACTGCTGCCGTTAAACTCGTCGCCGATGCCTTTCGCGACCTAGGGGAGAGGACATCAACTGGCGGATTCTGGTATGGCTATCACAGAGAAGCTCACACCAGTATCGTTGGAGTAAGGGAACTGACCGCCGGAGATTATCACTGCTTCGAGAGCGATCGGAGTGTGGAGGCATGGCTGGCTAGCCCTCAGAACAGCAGACTCTACCGAGACAAGTCAACAGGGTTGGGTCTTTTCGCGTATCCTGGACAATCCAATCTCTCTGGTCGTCGACTTCCCAAGAATTGGACAAGGAGGATACGACAATGTCCTCACTTGCGAAACACATATACCCTTTTTGACGCTGCCGCCCTGGCCATGACGAGTTCTCTGATTTCCGTCTTTGCCGACCCTTCCAGTGCCCCCGACTTTACATGTCTCTCCCTTTACAAAATCTTTGGCTTCCCGGACCTAGGTGCTCTAGTGGTCAGGAGGGCATCGGGGCATGTGCTCAATCTGCGAAGATATTTTGGCGGAGGAACTGTTGCGCAGTTGTCACCTTTCGGCAAGGACAATAAGGTTATGAGGAAGGTTCCTGGTATTAATGACCAGAACAATGTATGGAACGTCCATGATGGTCTCGAGGATGGAACGTTGCCGTTTCATAGTATACTGGCCTTGGGTTTAGCGATCGACACACACTCTCGCTTGTATGGATCAATGGTAAGATTTACAACTTATTCTTGGTGCTAGCTTCTGACAGATTCTAGGAAACCATATCTCGTCACTGCAGCTACCTCGCGAGCATTCTGTACAAAGCTCTCATAACTCTCGAGTACCCCAACGGGTCACCAGTGGTGGAAGTCTACGTCGATGGCCCAGCCTTGTATGAAGATCCATCGGTACAAGGGCCTACACTCGCCTTCAATATACTAAGAGAAGACGGTTCATACGTGCCCTGGACTGATGTCGAGAAGTTGGCCAACCTTTCAGGCGTATATATTCGTGCGGGCGGTAAGTCCCTTCATCTTGCTGCTATCATTCGCATGTTTCTTATGTTCGCCCAGGTGTCTGTTGTCCTGGTGGCGTATCCAAAGCTCTCGAATACGAAGAATGGGAATGGGACCGTATGTTTTCCAGCGGCCATGCATGCGGTGCAAACTCGATGGCTGTAATCCACACAAGACCGACTGGGTAAAATTGATCAAACCGTCTAGTTTGGGATGATGCATGCTGACCTGTCTTCTAGAATTGTTCGAGCTAGCCTCGGCGCCATGACGACAAAGGACGATGTTTCAGCTCTTGTGAAATTTCTTCAAAAGGAGTTTATTGCTACTTCAGAGCCGTTTGTTATGCTGGAGCTCTTGAAGGAACCGTCGCGTTTGCCCTTGAAGGAGCTCAGGCTGAGACCATATCACGGGTAACGACATTTTAAGGGTGGGTTGGCGTTTGCGTCTGTGTCCTTTTCATCTTGTTGTATATTATGTGTGATTTCAAGAGCATTGCGCTGTCTAGTAACATATAAAAGCGTTTGGGTAGAACGGGTTAGGAACAATATGTCACATGTTATGGATTAGCGTTGTAGGAGCATAAGGGTATGGAGTTGCATCTGCCGGGCACTGCCTGACACTCGAATTTTGTTTGTATGTATGAAAGAATCTATTGTTGAATATTCGATAGTTCACCGAGTAACTAAAAGGCTCCCTCATTTCATCTGATATCTCAACCCAGTCCCGCACTCGTTTCATCCTACCTTCAAAACAACACGCAGAGATAATTCCACGTCTTTCACAACAAATGATATTTCTTCCCTTACGAAGTCACTCTTAAACTTCGTTTCGTTATTTCTTTATTTCGAGGACGCCGCGTTTAGTCGGCTTTTCTATCTATCACGCCGTCAATACTCTATCTCGATTCCACAGCATCTCAGCCCTCAACAAACACAACACAACGCCCGTCTGGAACACACACGCATCCCAAACTGAGCAGCTTACCACATAGTCAGAATGGGAAAGAAAAAAGGAAGACAGCCCACGGGTGCGGAAGAGGACATCATGCGTTCTAACAGTGCATCGACAACGAAACCATCCAGTCACAATGAAGCTATCACAGCTCCCAAGGATACCACCGCATCGGAGACCGAGAAGAAACCAGCCATGATTTCCAGAAACAAGTTATCTCTATCCCCTATCCCTATCGGCAAACACATCAGCTGACCATATTACTAGACACTGGCAATACATTGTCTCGTATTACGGTCCCTGGATCCAAATGCCCGTTGAAGCCCTCGAAGCTATCGCCCGCATAAACTACAACATGCTTCGTCCTCGACCCATCGACCCAGCTATGCTCTTTGACGTGCTCAAAATTCGTCGTCTCATCGACGAGGCCACCAACCTCGCCGTCAGAGCAGCAGGTGACGTCTCATCGCCTACTCTGACAAACGTCAACGGTGGCACAGGCGGTGCCATCTATGGAAAATCATCCAACGCCGCTTTCAAGATCAGCAATGAGAGAAAATTCAGAATGAGAGAGCAGGCAAGTCAGAGACTCGCTGGCGCATACCGTATCGACGAGATGGCCTGTAGTATTGCTGCTATACAGGGAGCTTCGACACTGAATTCGGTTGCTTCGTTGGTACTGAAGAGAAAGCCGCAGGATTTGGATGCTAAATACGTGCATTACTTCCATGAGAAGGTCTCGACTAAGGAGTTTGAGGAGAAAGCTAACGAGGAGCCTCTGAATGCTATCATTGCAGAGAGACCTACTGAGTGTGAGGTTCTCCGTACACGTGCCATGGTCAAAACATTTCAGTACGACTACGAAGGAGCTGTCCAGGATCTTGTCCAAGCAGTATCCGTCTTCCGTCTTCATCAGCAGCCCAATAATGCTCACAACCGGGACACGCCAGGAGAGCAGGGACGAGCAGGGAAACGTCGACGAGACGTGATCTTATCAGCGCAGGACCAACCCTCAGGCTTGGGACCCCAACTCATCTTCCACCGAGCAACAGCCTACCTCGCTCTCGCCAGCTTCTACGTCGGATCCGCTATCACCATACCAAAATCACCCGGTGAGACACCAAAAACTGGCGAGGACACACTAGCAAAGCAGCTGGAGTACCGGAAGCTGGTCAAAATGTATGCCAAGCGGGCTCTTCGGGACTTTACAGAGTTTCTATCGCAGATTGACTATTCCTACAGAGTCCCCGTTTGTCTAGTCCGTGACTTTAACGACCGGGCTAGCCTTGCTGCGAATGGTATGCGAGTACCCCGAGCTTCGGAAACCGTCTCCTTGTTGGAGCCCTTTACCACGTTCCCAGTCTCGGAGCTCTTTTCTGCTGTGCCCCCACCAGATCTTCCCCTCTTTCCTACCCTCAAGGATCCCGAGATTCCTCCTCCTGACGGCCACTGCGAGGGTGTGACATATCATCCCCTGCTCTCTGATGCTCTGCACTCACTGCTCATCTGCCACAGTCTCATACAGACACCAAATAAGGAGATCGTTCGACACGCTTACATGGTAGCTCGTCTCGTTCGTCTCGCAGACGGGTATCCAATCTTCCAGTCAAACTCATCCACAGCTCGTTCCGACTGGACCGCGATTCTCTCTCGTCTACCCAAGTGGCTTTCCTTGGACAAAGGGTGGGAGATTCTATGCGAGCCAGCACCTCTTCCTTGGGCTTACGATGGATCGTCGGATAATGGGTCTGAGTGTGACTGTTGTACAGCAACGGGGTCTGGTACGCGTAACACGGTCAAATCTAAGTCTTGTATTTTTAAGACTCGAGATGCTCGTTCAAGCTCTCAATCGAAAGAGCTCCACGAGAAAGGGAAAGAAGTCGTTTCAAAGCTAATCAAGGCTTCTGGCATCAGCGAGTCATCAATTGCACCCAAACCCGCTGCTTTCAAAGTCAACGAAAGCAAGATGTCGTTGCCCCAGGCATCTTCCAGTACCATGGCAACACCAGCATCTCTCGCTCCCAAGCCTCAACCCATCAAAGACATGAAACCAGCCGCTAGAACACCCCGAGTAGCCGTCGTGACCAACGAGGAAGAGGCAGAACTCCTCGGGGCCAAGTTATACTCCTGTGACGATCCTCTCAAACTCTACTTCGAGCCCAAGGACATCACAGAAGAAGAGCGAGCTGCCCAGACGGAAGCCCTGAACAAAGCGGTCGAGCGCCAGAAGCGCTTGGCGGCCGAGGGTAAAGTCCCTTCTTGTCCACAGCCCCCATCCGGGTGCCGCACGTCTTTGAATGGTAGATGGGCCTTTGATCACTGCAAGGAGTGCGTCAGCGTCAGTCATCGGGCCATGTCTGTCGCTCTGTGGATAGACGAGGCTCCTGTTGTCGCGGGAGGAACGAGACGTAAGAAGCGAGTCAAGAAGACTGGTAAGCTGGGTGGGGATGATGTTGGTCAGGCTATTGACAAGTTGGCCTTGAACGAGGCTGGTAAGTCTACGCATAACGAGTAAACAGACTCGGCTGAGGGTTGAGTCTAGCTTGGCCGTAATGGGCTTGACATCAGGGATAGTCACTCGTTGAGGGAAGGGAAGTGGGGGGGTTGGAGTTGTATCGAAACATGTATGAATACCGGATCATCAAAGGAAGAACCCAAATGGAGAGAAAAAAATGTTACTTCTAGCAGCAAATCGATACTAGGCAACAATGCATAATATTATACTTCGAAAGTCTATCGTTGAACGAGACTGGTGTAAAAAAAAAAAAAAAAAGAGGACAACCAAACTCTACCTGAACAATACTAATCCAACAAGCATCAGAGGTGCATCAACTTTATGACTATGGACCTCACTCTCGTACACGGCTCGTTTCTTTCATTCGGAATTCTCCTCAGTACCATCTATTATTAGGTACCACTCCCGTGTTCAGAAATGCGTCAATGTCGCCCAGACCCTCCGTCTCCAGCACATTCATGAGCTCGAGCTGCTGTGACTGGGTAAGGCTGCCCTGACGAGCGAATCCATAGTCGAGCTGTGGCGCATTCATAGGGCCGACACCTGAATTCTGTAGGCCAAGTCCAGCACCCGACATATCACCGTAGCCACCAGGGTTGGACATGGCGTCGTTGAAGAAGCTGTTGCTCATGCTGGCTGTTGCGTAGGGAGAGATGAAGGGCGGCGGCGGCGAGAACCAGTCGCCGATGGTAGGCGTGGGTAATGGCCGCTGCGCAATTTGATTTTGTTGATTTTGAGGAAGCGGTGGTACCGAGAAGATGTTATTTTGTGGCGTAGACTCAGCTTTTATGGCAGGCGACATGTTGGCCCGTAAGTGCGCCATCTGAACTGCAGGAGATGTATGTGACATGATGGGTGTGTGTTGGGCCGTCATGGTATGTGGTGGGGAGAGAGTGTTGCTGGGCGTAGCCATGTTCCCTACCGTGATAGTATCTGGCGGTGTCGGTAGCTGTTCCGACGTGGGGTTAGGGGATGAGTTCATGTGTCCCTCCGGAGTCGTCGTTGCTGGCGGTGTTGGGTCGTCCGGAGCAGCCTCGCCCTGTGTGAAGTCGGGAGGGAAGTATGAGAATCGTCGCCCCGTCGGTTCCATGCTCGCCGGGTTAAAGAAAATAGAGTTGGATCGGAACGTAGGCTGTGGGGGGAAGTTGGGATCGTACCCATATGTGTTCATCGACTCAGGGGGCGAGTTGAAGACGTGGTTGAACTGTGGCGCATTGGCAAAGGGGCCTTGCTGGGCATTGTTTTGGGCGTAAGCATCGGGAGGTGAGTTGTGGTCAGCAAAGGACGGGGGGCTAGTGAAGAATCCTGTCGACTGCTGCCCTGACTCGGCGCTGTCGTAGCTTTGCAGGCAAGCCTTGGAAAAGATCGCGTATAACTGAGAAGCGGACGCAGTGCCAGGCCATCTCTCTGCGCAACGGTCCAAGACGTCCATAGCTATGTTGGCTAGCTCTTCCACTTCTTCTCGGGGGTGCATCTGGCGCACTGCCGGGTACGAGACTGTCCATAGCAGAGTGTTAAGCGCCGAGTTGACAGTCAAGAGGAAAACCCATGTGATGTCGATACCGGCGTCCATCTGCTTCGCGTTGGCCTTGATCATGAACGCTGAGCTTTCAAAGCATAACTCGGCAGCACGTGGCGAAGGCTTCGGGACCTGCGGAGAAGGCCGATACATAAAGATCCTCATTTGGTGATAGCGTCCAGTGAACCTGTCCAAATTGTTAGCCAAGAAACCATACAGGAAACGTCGCACCCCTTACCATGGCTTACACCACGAGGGGCTGGTCGGTGATGCGTCCAGCCACTCCTTGTTCTGACTCTCCACCTTTGCGTACCACGGATGTGAGTCGTCCTTGGGTTCCGCCTTCTTTTTCTCGTACAACACCCTCCTGATCTCTGCCTGACACATCCGCATTTTGTAAAAGTGAATTGCAACCAGTTTTCGCTCACTGGGTGGCCCAGACTTGATGCCGTGCTCGGTAATGTTCTCGTCGTCGACGGTGGCAAAGAATTCCACGTCCATAGCGTCGTCTCCTGTCGCGAAGCCGTTGGGTCTCCCCATACTGTGTGCCAATCCATACTCCATTGCAGCGACAGTCCATATAATTCGTCGCCGTAAATCGATTGTCTTTGCGTCCATATTGAAGCCGGTGCTTATCGTCTTTTCGCTCGTCAAACCTTCCTGCTGGCAAATCCTTGTCGCAAGGCCGATAACGTAATAGACGGGAGCTCGGGTGGGAGTAAGGAGTGAATACTGTCCGATCAAAACCAGGCATTGTAATGTTTTGAGATCTTTGGGGCGGACAATATCTTCGAAAATATGCATCGCGGCCAAATAATAGCTGTCTGCCAACCCGGCGTATTGCGTATCTAGCTTCTGCAGACTTATGGCGATGACCATGCGCACAACAAAAAGACGATGTGGGTCAGTGTCGCCATTAAAGACGGCTTCAAAATCCTGGCGCAAGTCCCCTTCGTGCAGTGCGGGCCAGAAGAGTTGGGCTGGGTAATGTCAGTTTACATGTTGAACAAGTTATGTGACGAGGCCTACCTTTTTGGTTAAAGATTTCAAGTAATTTTTCAGCAACGGCTTTCGTAGGCAGGTTCTCTGCGGGATGTTGACTGATCATCGGGTAACTCTTTCTCCGGAGAGCGGCGGGACCTGTCATCTGGATGGACTGCATTCGAGCCTGGCGAGCCCTTAGGCTAGGGATGAGATCCGATATTCGCTTCGAATCTGTGTATCGCTTTGCTTGCTCCATAAGCAAGCGTGTCATGGCAATACCACTGCTGGGACCGAGATATCGGGGAGTTTCATCGCCGCCATTTAAACGAATCATGCCGCCGGGCCGAACCATATCCTCGTTGCTCTTTGGATGATCATTCTCCTCATCTGTGTACTGGCTGAGTTCTGCTTCTAGCTGCCTCACTTTGTCCTGAAGCTTGATCACGTAATAGCGGTTGATCTTGCGACCTTTTGCAGCGTCGAGGTATTCGCAAACAGAGCCGGAGCGTTCGCACGGCAAGCAGCGGGGCAGTGTGGGATCGCAACGGGTTTTCCTCTACATATCAAAGACTGTGTCAGCGCAGTTCTGCGACTTAGTTTTCCAACAAAATATAGAACAGTACCTGTCGACAGCGGCAACAAGCCGTCAAAGTGTGGGCTATACGATGACTTGAAGAGTCACCATCAGATGTTTCTTCTCTTTGGGCAGTGGGCGCTCTGGGGATAGGTTGTTGAAACTGCAGTGGCATCTGTTGTTGTGGATGTCCCATGAATACATGGTTCTGTGGGCGGCCGGCAGGTCCTAAGCCTTGCCGAAATATGTCTGCGGCGTCCATGGAGTGAGATGCGAAAAGATGGTGCCTAGAAGTTGTGCCCGTCTGTGAATTGCGCAGACATCCAAAGTATCGACGCTGTCAAGGATGACGGGTCTCGTGTGCGGTCTCCAGCAGACGAGTTCAATTTCACGGATACGTCTAATTACAAAAGCGACGGGAGCGGGAGCTTGCAGAGAGAAGAGGGGTGAGAAGGTCGAATTATCGAGAGCTGTTGACGTTGGATTGCGCCGATGACGAATGATGCTGTTTGTTACTGCGAATAAAAGAATATGAGCTTCGGTAGTCGTAAATAATAGTAAAAGGGAGCTGAGACAGCTATCGAAAAGTTGTCAAGAGGCTGAAGAACGAGAAGGCGAAAAATTGAAGTCAGGAACCTCAAACTCAACAGCTCATGTAAAGGGTTTCGAGTCTCAAAGCGAACAAAAGAACAGAGCTGGAGAAACAAGTCCCCAGTTCATGAGGCGAGGGGCAGGACAACAGGGAACAGAAGCCGAACAGGCTGTGATTGGCGAAAGTTGATTGGACGATTAGCGACCCTTGGGGAGCGCAGGGTACCTTTTCACAGTTCAGCATTTGGGCATGGTATGGCATTCAGGGTGAAGCAGAGGGCAGAGGTACTGTAGAGGGGAGCACGCACCTGGACCACCTGGACCCAACTAAGCCTAGAACGTCTTGAAGCGGGGAATTAAGGTGGGTTGACA
This sequence comes from Fusarium penzigii, assembly GCA_013623535.1. NCBI lineage: Eukaryota > Fungi > Ascomycota > Sordariomycetes > Hypocreales > Nectriaceae > Fusarium > Fusarium penzigii. The sequence goes on from JABFFC010000921.1 coordinate 9,550, forward strand.
TGATAGAATGAATGGTAGGGACGAACAGCAAGGAGGGAGGATGCCTCCCGTTAGGACCTGCTTTGGTCAGGTGGGATTTAGACCTAACTAGGGGACCAGGACGATAACATAACCACGTCGCGTCTGCGTCTGCGTCTGCGTCTGCGTCTGCGTCTGCGTCTAGCTTGGGGTGATATCTTTATGAAGAAGTTTTAAAATCCCTCTAGAATCGTTTGTGGTTAGAGATTTGGCCTACCGACATCTTGCATTGTTTGGCCATTGACCAGAGCCATAGGAAAATGCACAAAGAACATTACGAGTACACGATTAAAGCCATGTTCCATACCTATTTACCACGACAGCTGAACTGCCGGGGCAAAATCATGGAATACGGCGTGGGTCAAGCAATTACGTTTTCATGAGAAGAAATTTTTAACCCTGGGCAGGCTAGTCGATCTCTAGCGCAGATCAATCCAGATGGCAGGTCGAACAATACTCACGATCGTTCTAAGCTTCCAAGCAAACTCATCATCAGCACGCCAAATCTCGTATGGCCGAGTAACATCATGCAGAGGAAAAGCATCTCTTTCGTCTTGTAAATATCTCATCCAGTCGATTGGAGTTTGAGGCTGCCTGGCTGGCTGTTGAGCGACCTATCACGAAACATCGGCTCTGTCCTATGGCTTCCTATCAAAGACTCATGCATCTGTCACTCTGATTACACCGAAGGTTGTCGAGAGAATATGTCATTGAGAGCTCACGCCACCTGCGCCGCATTCATCAAGTCAACTTGTTCCTGGTCTGATTTTTAAAACATGTGAAGGAGCTGGTATGTATCGTTTTGGTTACAATAACGCCAGTTCGTAGTATGACCTTGATTGCTTAAGGAAATAAAACATTCATGCTGATTTGATACCTTTTCTACTAACCTGTCTAAAAGATAGCGTATCTATATCGCAATTTCTGTGTAAACGAATCAATCACGCTGGATGTTGGCTTGTCCAAGGTCGAGATTACTCTCCTATTCGTTCTTCAAACCAAAATGGCCAGGTTCAGGGCACATGCGCTAGTGGCACCTAGCACGTCCGTCCTTGGCTAGCCTGACCACAAGCTGCCCAGTCATGTCGCACAAAAGTGTTGTTCTGTCGACTGGATGTGATGGGAAAGAGGAAACCAAATCGTTAACAAATTGTGAAACGAATAGATCAAACGGCTTGACCATGAAGCTCCATTTTACGACTGCTTCATGAATCGCATAACACTAATAGAAATGGGACTGTGTCTGCCCTCATCTTTCGGTTCTTGAAATGAGAACTTATTAGTGTTATTGATCGACTGCTGGGTTTGATCGTCAGATCACGATTGAATCATGTACATGTATGTGCAGTACACAGTACTGCTCCAAGTTTGTGGATTTCAATTCCATAGTTCAATACCACAGTTCCGGCACATGTTTCAATGCAATCCTCCCTTAGCGGAGTGATTTATCTGATTTATTCAATCTACTGTACCTGCCATTTTCAGACTTTCCGCTTTCAAAAGAACCTATTAGGTAGAAATTGGTTGGTTTAGGTATGAGAAAGGTACACCCTGTTGAACTGTGGAAGGAGGTAACTTTTACACATAATTAGTAAGACGACCACTAGGTATTTTCACTGCTCCACTCATCTTTTCCCAACGACAAGGGACTCGACAATGATAAGCACATCATCATCGACAATATCGACATCAACATCAAGAACTCTTCTTATCGTTATGACCACACCAACACATCGACCTACACTGGTAGTCCTAACTAATCCCGAGCAATTTTCCGTCGTAGGATCGATAGCGACGCCGCCCACTCGACCCTGAATCCTTGAGCCAGCTGTCGCACAATTACCCCACCTCAACACCCCCCAGGGTTTGGCTTGTCTTGTCCAAGTCCTGACGCAAATCTACGATCTCCATCTTTTCCTGTATATGCTAGAGACCGTTCTTCCGTCCTTACCCTTTCACAAACCCAGTCTCAGACTCACACTTACAGGTATTATCAGCAAAGCCAGGGGTTGCCTCGACGGATCTCTTCCTTGGCGTCTTATTCCACTTGTCCACAGCTTCTCTGCAACTATCAAGCCAGGAAACTGGGTGAGTTAACACCACTTGCACACCAACACGGCCATCGCTTCGTCACACACGCATAACCGGACACCTTCCAATCGCACTCTATCGTCTCTTTCCCCTGCTGCCACTGACCTGGCCAAGGCTGACCTGCGATCCCGCGACCAAGGACGTTTCCTAGGACCCTGACTAATGACTGGTTGCAGCCGTTTCTAAGACGGACATAGATAGACTAGAGACACAAATCTCGTGCTCTTAACCGTCCCGCTTTCAAGTGGAGAAGCTTGACGGCATTCCAACCACTCCCTTTCACTTCGGACCAACCCTTCTTGACTTTGCATCTCCTTCATCAACAACCGTTAACACGTCCACGTGAGCCGCATCTTTTTAAGACCCGTGACTTCCTCCATTCTTGGTTATTATCCCGTCCAAGCTCGCAAAGGCTCTCATAACTGGGATTCTTGGCCCCCTTGAAAGATGCCGCGCCCAAGCTTTTCTCACAACCCTCTCTTGAGAGTTTCAAGGCCCGTTTCAGCCTGTTCTCGATGTAAGTCTGATCCCTGTCTGATCATTTCCCAGTGTTCAAAGGTCTAATATCAGTTGTCACAAGGCCGAGCCGCCAAGGTCAAGGTAAATAATACCACTCCTTTCGAGAAGAATCTACTTGGCTTTTAGGACCAGTGCTAACGCTGCCAGTGTGATGGCAAACTTCCCGCATGTACAGCTTGCGAAAAAGCAGGCCGTGTTAGCGAATGTTCTTCAGCCAACGATCAGTTTGCGAGGGGTAAAGAAAGAAGGTATGTTCCTCTATCCAGCTTTCCTCGTTCTGGGGGTTTCTAAATCTTCGAACTAGTTATGTTGCTGCCCTGGAACTCCGTATAGAGAAACTAGAAAAGCGACTTCAGTTTGCCAAGTCACGAAAGGCCTCCGTGGCTTTACATGAGAATGATATGATAAGTATAGCTGTCCAGCAAATGGATAGGAGGGACTCCCTTGCTGCTATTCGTGCCGCCATCCATCGCAAAGCCGCCCGTAAGAGGGAGAATTCGGATGTCAATTCTCTTGTATCCGATTTTGGGTTTCTGTAAGTGTTCTCTCACCACATTGTCTATCAGAAGTGCTGTGGTCTGACTATGAAAGGTCTGTCAACGCTACTACGCGGGACTTTGAACCCAATGCGACCAAGATGACTTTTGCAAGATTGGTCCTCGCAGCCACCACCAATGATGCGCTTCCAGAGTCGTTGGAGGCTCGTCTTCCAGCCAGACAAGAAGCACATGCACTGGTCCAGCACTACATGAGCAACGTGTACTGCTTCTTCCCTTGCTTTTCAGAAACGGCCTTCCTCACAGCCTTTGATGACCTTTATCAACAAGACGACCGTGTCATAAAGGACTCGGACTATTGGATGATATACATGGTTCTGGCCATCGGTGCATCCGCTCAAAGTAAACGACACGGAGATCAGCATTACAACACTGGCGTGGAGCTCGCATCCCGAGCCATGTGTTATGCTGACAATGCTTTGGCACCTGGCTATGTGACTCAGATTCAGTCTCTGATTCTACTAACACAGTATTCAATGCTTGATCCTGCACATTTCGATAGCTGGCACCTGATAGGGTTCACGGCACGAGCTATAGTTGACCTCGGTTTTCACCAGGACCCGCCAGCATCAGCTATAACGGATAAAACGGCATTAGATATGCGGCGCAAGATATTCTATTGTGTCTATTCTCTGGATCGGTTTGTGTCCCCCTACAGAAAGAAGATCCTTCACACGCTAACTTGTGTAAACAGGGCGATCAGTATGGTTCATGCTCGGACATTCTCGTTCACAGATGATACTGTCAACGTTGCATTCCCTTCTCTTCCTGTGACTGGCGCTGGACGAAAAGCATCAGTAGCAGGGCCAATCTCGGGTCCCCAACCAGCAGATTCGGCGCTTCTGCTATTCCAGCTTCGACGAGCACAATCGCATTGGTATCAGGAGCTTTATCAATCAGGATCGACGCCCTTGTCTGACCCAGTATCATACATATGGAACATGTGTCATGATATGAGGGAGTGGCAAGACTCTCTCCCAGCCACCCTTACGCCCGAGATCAGACGGTTGTTTGAGCAGGAGTTGAGGTACAGCTACGTCTACTGTATTGCACCATCAGCCAGAGCACCTAACATAACGGATTATAATCGCATCCTGATATTTGAGCATGCTATGGTGTATCTCGATACTGTGCATGAGACTGTGCACAGTGAACAGAACATTGGCTTTGACACATATCACGACGTATTGAGGGTGTATTTTATGGCGAATCAGCTTCTCGCCGTGCTACGGGTGGCCGAGGATATGCTCTTATCTGGCCTTCCTGTTCCCATCCCCTTGCCGCGACCTGGTGCTGCACCGGCACCTCCTTTACCAAGGCGACTTCAACCACAGAGTATGTCAGGGGAAGACAATATCGATCGGAGTATACGGTGCCTGGAGAAGGTTTCTCAAACACTTACAACGTACGGAGCGCGATGGTCAGATGCAGGTATGTGGAGGGATCACTTCCAAGGTATCTCGGAGGAGATTATTGAGCGGCTCCGGGAGCGGAGACAACTGCGTGATGCCGCTCGGGAGCAGCATCATCGGCAGTACCAGAACACTACCGGCCCATCACCGCATCCGATACAGCACTCGGCACCAATGCAAATGCAAAATGCGCAGCAAGCCAAGAATATGCGATGGGTCGATGTCGATGTTGAGCAGATGATGCGCGGAGGACCTCCCCAATGAGTGTCGACAGCCTTGATATAAATTAGAAGTGTTAGAAGTGTACGACTAAGGAGCTTCCCGTCACACAATGTCGGTCGGATCTTCGCCTCGTTGTAGTCTTTCGCCTTGTCGTTCTGGACACTGTCGTGATGGCAGGACATGGTAGATTTATCTGTTTCGAAGCTTGGACTGTCTTTCAAACAAGTCGAAGTGGCTGTATGATGGTGTACCTGGGATTGGCTAACATTGGCCAAGCGCCTGTGTGTGACCAGCTGTCTGTGGATTCCTGAAGGGATGGCAGGGGTTTGATGAGAGCAGCGATAGTAAGATTTGTTAGCATGACTCACCATTGTTCCAGCGAAATTGGCAGGCCGTGGTCTGCCTTCAATGCAATCCTATCTTTCCATTGCTCTGGTGCGGTACGGGACGCAGCTCTGCGTTTCCAGTAGAGAAGTCCGTGCTGCCCACACGATGTATAGGGAGGGAAGGGTTTCGGCCGTCGATGCAGGTGGAGGGTGATTGGGATTGCCTGCCACACAAAATGTGCCGCATGTTCCGAGCCCGATGAGCTACGACATGGACAGGCTGTGCCGAGTATGGACCTGGTGGCGACAGAATTGTGTATTGTCTCATTATCGACGAGGCGAACACAAGAGATGGATTTGGCCGCCGAGGCGTTTCTCGACAGCACAAGCGAAGGTTGTGGATCAGGTGGGAAATGGAAGAAGTATTGGGGCCGTGGCGACTGAAAGAAGTCGAGAAGTGGCTCCTCAGCAAGGGATAGGGGGTCTTTGTAGGGATTGGATGTGAGTGAAGAGATCGGTCAATGGGGCCTGGACACGGATATGGGAAAGAACTGGATCCTAGTAGGTTTACGAGCGGTGGAAAGTCGGCGATGGAAACGTGTGACTGGCGGATTTAGCCATTATCGGAGGCAAGTTTTCTTGACGATTTGTTCTAGATCGACAAGACCAGACCAGACCAACCGAGATTCTGTTTTGACACTTGAGATGATTTGTGTTAATATTGTGTCAGAGAATTTACGTGTAATCAAGATTGACAGTTGAGTGTCTATCATGGCAAAGACAACCACTTTTGGAATGTATAGTAAGGATCACAAAATACTCTACTGTAGCGAAGTTGAATGAGCAAGACCATCTACTAAGATATGGTTGTCTGGTCTGACACAACATATCACAACTTTACTGTTCCAGTCTGTGTATAGCAAAGCCTTCCTTACCCTACACGACGGTGGAAGTCATCCATCACCACATGTGCATTAGTCTGAGCGACTTGAAATGAACCAGTGCATGACCCGGCAATGTATGTAGTCGTAGTGCAAATTATAAGAGTCTCCATCTTGGTGCGGAGCCGGAGAGCTGGAAAGTGGCGGGCCTTGGCGGGGAGAGTGAAGCATCAGGGCAGAAGTTTGGGGGTTTGTGTGATGAGCGTGCTACAGTACAAATTACAACAACAGCAGCAGCAGCAACAACAACCTAGCTGAGGTCTAGACAATCCAGGGATGGCAGTGATCACGCAGCCCTTATGCTATCTGTGTCGTGCATCGTTCTGGCGTTTTTGGCGCAAGATGAGATGGATAAGTCGGCTTCAACCGCGTCTTGGCTTTCAGGGCATGTGGTCAGCGGCGCCCTGATGGGAGTTCTACGTATGGTTTAGTGAAATGGGAAAGGGAAAGAGAGAGAGATGAGATGGTGTGAACGAAAGCATGGGGTTTCCTGTGAAAAGTGTGGTGTTGGGGAGGAGGGAGTGTACAGTACATACATGGGAGATGGATGTCTTTTTCTTCTTTGTTAGAGTGTGGGGGAAGAAGGCAGAAGAAAATGGTAGGGGGATCAAGGACAGAGGAAAAGGGGGGGAAAGCGGGATGGGGGAAAAGGGAAGTGGGATGAGTTGATCTTAGGTTGAATGAGATGATATTTTGTGACCAAGATGGAAGAGAGATGTGCAAATCTTTTGACTTCGTCTACTACCTACGTGAGTTATGATTGTCACTTGTGGTGATGTTTTATTGATGCGTTGCGTGTATGTACTTGATGCTGTTACTTTATAAAATCAATAGGCAAATGCTTAAATTTGGGGACGTTATCATCGCTTATCGCAGCTATGACAACGAGAATACTACACAATCTACATAAGGCACTGCACGTTGTCATCGGTAGGAGGGCTGTTGATCTAAATATACCATCTATGACAACGGTCCATCGTAATGTATTGATCCTGTTCTTGTTCTGATTAATTGCAAGGCTTGTTCTTCCTCGCCTTTCCCTTCTCCTCCCTTTTTATTCTCCACGATGTCCATCTTGTCATGATGGGATGCGGGGATAGAGCTTTTACTCCGCACGGGGTCGAGGTGACTAGTCTGTCTGTCTACCAGGTAAGGTACTAGTCAAGCTGGGATGGATGGGCTGGGCTGGGTTTAGGACACTTCCACTAAGGTAAGGTAGCTTAGACCTTAGACTCAATGTGGAGTCAAAAGCGGAGCGATGCATCCTTCCCCATGTTACGGGGATTGTGGGACGGAGAATTTACGAGCCGTTGAATCTTCCACCAATCATGAGTGTCGTCAACATGCTGTGACCTGCGGCAACCACCCCCTGGCTTCACCACAAAAAAACAGGCCATTGTATGCTTTCGGGGCTATGGACGAATCGACTTGCTCAACATGGGAAATCGTCAGCCGCATGGCGAGGAAAGGGCGTCGACCATCCCGTGTTATGTATGTACGGCACACTTTCAAGTCACTCTGCTTTGCTTCCCCTCTTTCAAGGCTAACCCCCAGAGTTCTCCACACCCCAAAGCAAACGTTCCCAGAAACCCCCAGCCCCCAGCATGCTTCGGGGGTTGAGTCCATTGGGGAGAAGGGGAGAGGCACGTTGTTCATGTACGCATGGCGTGGCGTCGTCGAAATGAGGAGAGCGAGCATGTGGAGGATACTGGTACTGGGAGGAGGACAAGAAAAGGGGAAGAAAACGTGACAGGACAAGGATTATCAGGTCTTGGTGGTGGCCAGTCAATGAAACACTTTACGGGAATAGCATGCTATCGACGTCTGACAGCTTCGACCTCTTCGGCCGATAGAAAATAGAAGCCCCTTCTATTGACGTCTACCAGGGAAACGGAGGATTTCTTCGACATGATAGAAGAATGGAACCTTTGGGGGGGAGGGACGGACGGATTAGAGATAGATGGATCTGTGGGCTATGGATTCCAAAACACAAACCGAGCGATCAGCGGGGGGGAACCACATACCGACCGGTACAGTACCGGCACACCTATCTTCAAGCTTATGCTTGTGCCATGAGGAATGGATCTATGCTACACTACACTACACTACACTACGTACGTCCGGGCTACAGGGAAGAGGCTAATAAGCATGGAGAGGGTTGGTTGGACAGTGCAGTGCTCTGTACTCTGCAGAATGAGATTTGATGGCGAGGAAGGGGAAAAGCGTCATGGGCAGAAGCCGAGTTGCCGGTTTGACCTGGTCGAAATATTCTCGGCCTTTTGCTCTAATACAACAAGGGGGGTGGATATACCCAAGATAGATTAGATATGGTGTGTTGGTTTGTGATTGTGATTGTGGCTATGGCTGTAAACTGTGACTTTGTCTATGTCTTAATTAATGGTTATTTTACTTGTCGACATGGACATGCGGAATGTGTCATGTTATGCATGGGAATAACATCGTCAACACTGCTGTGTCTGTCTGTTTGTTTGTTTGTTTGTTTGTCTGTCTGTCTGTCTGCTCATTCTACCATAATTACTGCTCTCAGTATCTTAAACCTCGGACTTGAAAAAGAAGGGGGGGCGTGTATAGCAAGAGAAAATGGGCAAGCACTGCACTGGACATCAACGTCTCCATTTTATTAGTTTTGTGGAGAATCGTTAACTGAATCGGTCCATCAAAGACGGGCATCGTCCATTTTCTCTTCGCTTGCCCATACC
>JABFFC010000926.1:0-15806 GCA_013623535.1 Fusarium penzigii
GGGTTGGGGGATGTAAGGTGAGACGGTAAGAGCGGGTCTCTAATTAGATGCAGCCTGGCTAGCGCACGACAAGTTGAATGAGTATGGATGAGGATGGACGAGAATGGAACCAGGAGAAGGGGAGAAATTTTGCTATCAGGGATCGTGAGCCATCTTGGCACAGAATTTTGTAATTCAGCTCCATGCAGGTCCTGTTAGTCTGGCGCTGAGTGGGATCAGAGTCGACTAGATTTTGACCATGGTCTGAGGTCCAGTGTCTGAGAGGGCACAAGCAGACGAAATTGTCGCCAGTGGTTTCTCACCGCTCTCAAACCATCTGATCCAGTTCAGAGCTACGAGATCCATCAAGCAATTGTAGCCGCGTTGCGTCATAGCACCTGGGGAAAGCCTGGAAGGGGTAGGTAGCAATCTGTGAGCTACATGGTAGCAATGAAATGCAGGGTGATTGATAGTGCGGAGGGGGGGGACTAGGGTTTGATCGTATGCCTTGCGATCATGATGGTACAGGCAGCCAAGCCAGACAGATAGGTTCAGAACAGAATGTAGTCCAGAGAAGTGTTGGACAAGACGACGAATAAAAAAAAAATCGTCTGTCCGCGGTCGGCGCCAACCAGGGCAAACCATGCGACAGGCGACGAACAGGTTCTGACGCTATGCGCGTAACAGAAAGAACCACGTTCGCAACCCCAACCCCATGGCTTGCTTGCTACCTCTCCAGGCGGCGAACCATGTACGCAACATTCAGTTGTGTTTACAACCATGGCTGGGGGGTTGGGGGCTGGCTGCTGGGATACCAGGATCTGTGGCGACTGACACCGCCAAAGAGATTGCTTCTTGAGCTAATTTGGCCCTTCTGGGTTCATGGCTCACAGAAGCTCACTTGGATGGATCGTGTCATTCGCGCAATCCGGTGAACAGGCGGAGAGGAGAGCACAGATCCCTGCGCGGCGCACACATTGTTCTGCTCCACTCAGTACGAGCCAAGTCGGCGCAAAACCTCAAATGATGATGACCACTCTGCTGGCTTGACTTTTTTTTTTTTTTTCCCGTCTTGGTTCTGCCATTGGGGGTACGATGTTGAATGGGACAGTAATAAACGAAGGGTAAAACGTATGGTGTTGGTTTATCGCTCGTGGGAAATAGAAACACTTGCTGCGCGTAGGAAAACAGGAACGACGGGGGTTGGGTTTTTTTTGTTGGTCGAGATCATCGAGTTGCTCCTGGGGCAAAAGCAAATACGCTGGCATCCTGGTTGCAGAACCAGATATACGCACCTTGTAGTAGATTTTAGCTGAAGCATCATCTAGATCGACCTTCTTTGCAAAGATGTCGCCTTGTCTCTCTAGTCGGACACTCTTGGTCCAGTTATCAAAGGTACCAGTCACATAGACCTCATCGGCAGGATGCTCCCTATAAAAATATGAAAAAGATCGGTTGTCAGCGTCGAGTGTCTCAGACAATGAAGATGAGTGTAACGGCCGCGGTTGGGCCATCACATGTATCGCGTACGACACGACATGAATCGCGGGGGTGGGAGAAGCTCTCGAAGCTCCAATGTTGCGTTAAATTGAGACTGCATGCGCGATGATACCGTGCATCAATCAGAAACGCGGTCGAGAAAGCGAAAAAAGGGCTCGAGAGCATTGTTGGTCGGCCTGGGCGTACTGGCAGATTGGGAATGGGGGTGAAGGCAGGATCGGCCTCAAGCGCAGAAGACTCACCACTTGAAAGTGAAGCTACCCATAGCTCCTGGTTAGATGGAGGCTGGTGGAATGCGGGAGGGTTTCGTAAATGGTGCAAATTCGGAAAGAATGGTGAGATCAAGACTGATTCGCGACAAAAGATTGCACGTAGCAGCTCCCAAATATATGGTATAGGGAATGCAATTAGGTTATCGAGGTTAAACCGTGATGGTGTTTTGCGGGAGAAGAAGTTCGAGGAAAGCGTTGGGTCGGGGGAAGAGAATAAAAAGTAATGGATGGAAATAGGTTCAGTCGAGACGGAGAGAAGAGCAGAGTAGAGCAATAAACCAGGAAGAAACCGAAGCAACCACACCAAGAGAGGTATGGCGTAGTTTCGGTCAGGTAGAAGAAGGAGAAAAAAATACTGTAGGCCCTTGTAGGGGGTGTGTTTGGAGAGCGGTGGGTTACGTGGGCGGGCGGGATGGATGGATATTGGATTGGATATTAGAGAGGTATTCTTGGTGCAGAGGGCCCGGTTAGGGAAATTAAAGATTAGGTAGGTCGGTATACCTTACAGTTTGAAGTTTGAAGGCGTAATGGCAGCCAAGGCGAGCGCGATTGCGGTGGAAAGGTTCTGTAGTGGTGGTGGGGGTCTTACAGTCTTACATGTGAACAGGCACAGGCACAGGCACACAGGCACCCGACTGTTGGAGATATATACACGCCACCAACATCGTCATCATCAACAACAATCAAGAAAAGATCAATGGTAGCAGTGGACGAGACCAGTAGCTGGTTAAATCACTAGGGTAAGTATTATTACTTCGTTTGTGACCCTCTATCTGTTTCTGTACTGTTTTTCTCTCTCTCATTTTTTTTATCAGTTATATTGCTGTTCCTGGAAGAGTATCCCGGATGAAGTAAACGTCACTCACCCACTGTCTGTAGAATCTGTGTGTGATAAGCTACTAATCCATCCACCTTGGAGAAACATCGAGGCTGAAAAAACCACCACCACAATGCGATTCTTCTCTGTTGGGCACAATTGAACTCCTGGAACCCTCCTCTCATTGGAGCATTGGTATCACTGATACGGTGTTTGGCTACTGTAAGTGGACGCATGCGGCGTTGCAGTAACATGATTGTAGTCGGTCAGTGGTTAATGGGAGGAGGTTGGGCTCTCTTTTGCTCCTTTTTCTTTTCCCCTGGCTTTTTTTTTTTTTTCTCGTTCTACACCCCTTTTACGGCCCTGATCAGAACGTTTAAGTTAACCCAACTTAGCTCAATGATGGAAACGTGCTTTAGGAACTATTCGATCTAGTGTAAAATACTGTCTCAAGTATGAAAACGGGTAGTCGTGTCTTACTACTCACTATATGTGTCTGTTTTTAAGTGTCTCACTACACTCGATTTTGACTCATGATGAAATACCGTCCATCTACTTACAAATATTTTGGTTTTCCTGTTTGCTCAACAATGACTCATTTGTCCTGATCCGTCGCTTACAGAGGAGAAATTGGCAAAGTCGGTGTTGATACTACAAGATCACATTTCATGTCCGAGCCTTATACAGTACACCTTATCCATCAATTTTCCTCTCCCAACCTTGCAGTGAACGATCCATCACTGAATCACGGCCCAATAAACCACTTTCATGCCTACACCGCTAACCCGGTTGGAGATTATGTACCTGGGGTTGGGAAGATCGGTGAGCAGCCAAGCGAAAAAACGAGCATGGGTTACCTAGGTAGGTATTTATGGTCAACAGCACAGTATTCAAGACCCTGTGGGAGACAATGTACTGTAGACCTTTTTCCTTTTTCTGCTTCCTCCCTCTCTTCGTCTGTTCTAGAGAAAGGGCAACGATGAGACCAGTGTTGAGCGTTATGTGATGTGTATGTGAATGTGTATTGGTTGGTGATCGCGAGTAGGCACAGTTGTGGATGCCCTGCAAGCCTGCTCATTCAACAGGAACATGTGCTGTAGTCCACAATCCACGTACGGTCATGCAATGCAGAACCATTAGCCACTGCGAGTTCACCAACCCAACTGAACTGAATTAGCATGGATAAAGTGGAGTTTGTAGGGGTCTGTCTATTCTGACGTGTTACGTCTAAGTCGTCTTGTCCTCCTGCCGAGTCTTGACTCATTGGATCTTTCGTCACGACATGCTCCCCGTCTAAGCTGGCCGCGACAGGTTAAAGCATACAGCACGATGACAACCTTGTGCTGTCATGAAATATATGGACTTCTTCAAAACAGCTTAGATGATAAGATATATGCAAATAAAAGTATGTACTGGAATTGGAAATATGTGCGCAGAATCCACGTTTCATCCACCTTCTCATCAAGCTTCCAACCCTCAAAGGTCTTCCTTTGCGGATACACTGGCGGTGTTCTCCTTCTCGTCAACCTTTTCATTGCTACCCTTGAGAACCTGAGCTTTGATGTCAAACTTGATCTTTTTGTCCTCTGGCTCAGTGTGTTCCACCCAGGCGACGACACCACCGTCCGAGGGCGTGGGTCTGTAGTTTGAGAGCTGAGCAAGGTCATCTGGGATATCACCATCGAGTCAGTAAGAACATCCCTAAAGAATTGTAACTCTATGGCCTGTTTCGTCAACTCACCCTTGCATTTACTACCCTCTGCCACCCAGAGAGGAAGGGTTCCGTAGATGGCACCCGGGGCGAAGATGACGACTCTTTGCTCATCCTTTGCCCGGTCAACAGTCTCGGCACTGGGTATCTCAACAACGTGTCCAATCTCATCATCATCCTTTTCTGGCTTCTCAAACACGGCAAAGAGTCCCTTGCCCTCATCTTCGGTCCTTTCCTGCTCCTCGATCCATTCACGGACAAGTAAGGGAAGCTTGTGGTAGTCCATGAGCATGAGACTGCGACCGTCTTGGTGGCGATCCAGGCCCGACCATGCGCCAGGATACTCTCTACCCGTAAACACGGCCTTGAGACCTTTGACCCAGGGTTTTAGGCCATCTGGCTGGGGCTCCAGTAGTGTCAAGAGGGTATATTCCCTTGCCTCGAACTGGGAGGTGGCCTCACATGCTGTTTGGAATGACGAGATCGTATCGGCAGTGAATGGGTTCTGCCAGTTGAAGTCCGCAATAATCTCTGGTTTCGGAGGCTTGGGACCATAAGCGTCAGCCATGCCGCTCAATGCGACAAGGGACATGAGGGAGGCCTGTGCTGAGTTTATTCTCATGGTTTCCGATGTAACTCTGTATGTGTCGATACGTGTAGATGTAATCTTGTAAGATGGGCTACGGGGTGGTGTACTGAGGTAGAGGTGTGGAATAATAGTAAATCTCTATAAAACATCATGCCAGCCTCATGGCCATGATAAATACTTTTTCTTCCTTCTCTCTATGACAGTAAAGGTCCGGTATTGCATTGCTGTCCTCTTCGGAGTGTTGAGCTTCCGTGTTTCCCCTTTGGATGCCCGGAACAGTCAGTTGATCGTGTTTATGGGTTATAACTATCGCCCGGTACAAGAGTGGGAGGGGTTTGTCAATTCGGACACGGGCTTGCAGATATGTACGGTTATCCGGGTAAAGTAAGGATGACAAAAAGCTGATTCTGCTGCCCGATGACTTGCAGACGCAGGCCTAGACGGGCCGTTTTGCCTTCTTTGCCTTCTTTGAGGGTTTCCCGTCTCCTCTCCTATATTGTCGATATAACTCTAGGGTAGGTTCGACTATCAAACGGCGCACTTCGACAAGGACACAAATGTTTCTGGCCGCAATACAACAATGCATGCCTCCAGTTTCATCAAGCTTGAAAATAAACTATTTGTCATGGTGAGCCTCAGACCAGCGCTTGTTGTAATGAACCTGATGGGGGTTGTCTAAGCCTTCGTTTTGATTGATTGTGCCGAGTTATCCGGATTTAAACAGACGTAAGATGTCCATTGATTGGTATGAACGGGCATGGTGCTTATAACACTTGCTATACATTATTCTGTAGATGATGTTGATCGCTCATTATTCAATCCCTTAGCATTAGACATCTTAACTCGTGGCCACAAGGTGAAGGACATGAGTAAGAGAGCATCATATCAATATTCGGGCAATATGATGTTAATAACTTGGCACTACTACCTTGCAACATGATGATATACCGTATGGCCGTGGTCAATCTCATCGAACACCACCTAGCTCGGATGCATCCGTTCTGAGGCAGCCTAAAATCCTCGTCAACTTTTAGTTCTAGACCACTGATCTGCAGCGGGTTTAATTCGACGCTAGACTCTATTCACCCGCCCCGTAAGGCACTCTTGCTAACTTGACCTCCACCCCCTGCTTGCCGCCCCGTCTTGGCTGCGCCTTGCATCCATGAGCTGAGCATCTTGAGGTTTCCTGGACCACTGAATCGGTCTCATGTCTTGTTTATTCTGGTCAGACGCACTGACTTCAAGCATATTAGAGCTATGTTTCAGGAGAACAAAGCAGTGAGTATTCTCTAGTGCTAAATATATATCCATCCATCATCTTCCTTCGAACATTATTCACTCCATCATCCAGTTGAAGGCAACTAGCTCAACTGATCACCATGTCTACAACTATAACAGCGACAGACGCCGTGACAAAATCAGAAGCCGCTACAAAGGGCAAACGAAGCTGGCCCCTGTGGAAGAAGCTCATCATCGCCGCTGTTGTCCTCCTGGTCGTCACTGCGTTAGCCGTGGGATTAGGCGTTGGTCTCACTCGCAACAAAGGAGGCGATTCTGACAACTCTCCCGACACCGACAACAACGATGACGATAACAATAACGATAACGATGGCAACGACAATGGCGACACTGACGCCGACAACATCCGTCCAAGTCTCTGGGAACCTGAAGCCGGCACCTCATGGCAAATCGTCCTCCAACAACCCATAAAACTCGACATAAACTCCGACTCTCTCGTCGAACCCGACGTCGACGTCTACGACCTAGACCTATACGAGGGTGACGTCGATACCTTCAAGGCTCTGCAAGACAAAGGAAAACACATCATCTGTTACTTTAGCGCTGGCTCATACGAGAACTATCGTGAGGACAAAGACGAATTCAACGAGGCCGATCTTGGGAAGGAACTGGACGGATGGCCTGACGAAAGGTGGTTGAATCTCTCCAGTTCCTCAGTGAGGAGCATCATGAAGAAGAGAATTAGAGTGGCAGCAGGGAAGGGCTGTGATGCCATTGATCCCGATAACGTGGATGGCTATGTGAGCGAACCTCTTTTATACGACGACCGCATCGCCAAAGAAGCATCGCACTAACTAATCAACCCTAGCAAAATGACAATGGTCTTAACCTAACAGCCCAAGACTCCGTCTCCTTTGTCAGATTCCTCGCCTCCGAGGCCGCCAAATACAACATGTCAACTGGTCTGAAAAATGCTGGCGACATCATCCCCGATGTTCTCGCAGATGTCGCCTTTTCCGTCAATGAGCAATGCATAGAGTATTCAGAATGTGAGACTTTTGCCGCCTTTATCGACGACGGGAAACCCGTCTTCAACATTGAGTATCCCGACGGGGCCCCAGAGGTCAAGACTTCCGACAGGAAAAAGATATGCGGCGGTGCCAAGGGGACAGAAGGCTTTAGTACTGTCATAAAGAATATGGATTTGGATGGTTGGGTCATGTACTGCCCTGACGAGACATACAAGACCGATATCGATTCATGATTGATGGGCTCTCACTTGGACAAGACATGCTTTTCTCTCTCTTATTCCTTATCGAGATACCCACATATAGACACATATGTCCCTATTATGTACTACTGTTGTTACATCCTATCTATGCCCGATCATTTGCTTCCCTATTTTCAGCGCTAAAAGCCATCGCAAATTCATCCAGAATACCAATCCCAAGTGCCGATAAATAAGGGTATCAAATACGAAGTGGACCGAATGACACGGGACATCACCCAGAAACCCGCTGCATCCAATCCTGAGTCCCAAAATCTTTCCAAACTCTTAATGTCCCTAATTCGCCGCCATAAACTTAGCACTGTTTTCCTGTTTGAACAGCCAGTCACTGTTTGCATCTACCATGAAGTTGGTGATGTTAAACTCATTGGGCGCACACAACACGTTGCTGTTGTCGTTTGCTGTGTCTAGCTCATTAGTGCCCGGTGCCGGCGTGCCATTCGCCCCAGCAAACGTCTCGCCTGCTACAGGAAGGCGTGGAACATTGAAAAAGTCAAACACATCCAGATACTCGAGCTCATTCGGAGCCGGTGTCCTTGCGGGCGTGACGCTCGGCAAGCGACTAAGTGCAGATCCTCCGTGTCGCGGTTGTCGAGAGATGAGGAAATCCAGATCAAACGCCGTGCGACGCATATCAGACAAGATCTTGACTGAGCTGGGTGTCACTCCATCACCTTGCCGTTCGCTATCGCTGTGTTCATCCAACACTCTTTGCAGCAGCTGGCAATAGCGAGCTGCGACAGGCCAGTATCGCCCCATCTCACGCAAACTATCGACGAAGAAGGACACCTGAGGCGAGAGTTTGTGCTCGACTGTTGATCCATGAACCAGAAGTAGTCGAGCTGACACCCAAAGTGTAAAGGCAAACGGCGGCCCAAGTTTTGCAAGCATGCCATTGTTGACCACAAATTCACCCAGAGCCGCCACATTCTCAACAGCCCCGTGGCATCGTTGCGAAGCGCTATAGGACGGAGTGAAGATGGGTGATCTTGTGGTAGGATATGCCGCCGACGAATGTAGTCTGATAACAGCCGTGTGGTATGTTGCATGAAGCATGACCCACGCACAGTTGATGTTTTTGCTACCAGGATGGAATAATTTGGCCATATTTCCAAACTCGCCCGGCAAGCCAAACTTCCAAGATGTCAGCATATTGTCAAGTTCCTTGTACCGCATCTGCCACTGTTCTACGTCACTTAGGGCGCTGATGTCGACAGGCCTCTTCAAGAATTTGTGGATCTTGGAGAGGATACCAAGGATTTCGATATAGTACGCAAATGCACCTAGATTCTCTGGCCGATCAATGTCGTGATCAGGCGAGCCAGTGTGGTTGGCGTCGGTCCGGAAAAAGCGCGTATCCACCTTTTGATTCTTAATCCAGAGGTCGTCACGGCATGGCAAAGTCCTATCGATTTCCTTGTCGTCTAAGGCAAATTCAAAGGCCGTGGCCAGAGTGGCGTACCGGTCGAGCAGGTATATCATCCAAAACAGTCTCCGCCTTGCCTCTTCTTCGATAAAGTCTCTTGGCTCATCCAGAGTCATGGCTCGAAGAGTATAGATAGACATGTAATGAGGAGAGACAGTGGAGGATGTAATCTCAACAGAAAGACCAAGCTGAACAACTGAACGAGTGATGAGTGCCATGATGTTCCAGCCTGGAGGGCCGTTGCCATCTCCACACAAATCAAGCGCGAGAATGACTAAAGCCTGCAGAGACTTGACAGAAGACGTCTCCATGCCATACAATAGCACCCGCTCCTTGGAGACACGATGGTAATGGGCTCTCCGTTCATCTGTCAGTCTCGCATCTGTCGAGTAGCGCATGGTTGTGGCAACGATAGCGTGTAGTAGAATGCGATCGGTTTCATCAAGCGCCGAGGGTCCAAAGAGGGTATCGAGGGTGGTTCTGCGATGGAGGATTGGGCACCATGTATTAATATGCTTGAAATATAGATCGACAAGTGCATACAGGAGATCGTACGGCGGCATATCTCTATCGGGGGTTGTGGTTCCTGGTACTGAAGTCATAGCGGCCGTAGGGGAGTGAATATTAGGCTGAGTTGAAGTATAATAGTCTTGAGCGGCCACGCTGGGCTGCATTGGCGATATCTGGGAAGCCGCCGAAACAGCAGATAGGGGAACATGATTCTGGAAGCCATCGTTCATGCCTGGTGTTGGAGGGACACCAAACTCAATGCTCTGAGTGCTGGGGGCAAACCCGGAGCTTGGAGCTTTATGCACATGTATTGATGAATCTCCTTGAGGTGTGCGAATGGGCTCGGAGACTCTAAAAATGTTATGTGCATCTCGAGGAGTGCCATGATCACTAGGAAGGCTGGGATTGCTGTTGCGTATGCTTGCGGCGAGGGTAGGATTTGTGTTGGCGGCAAGCGAAGCGTGAATGATTTCGGAATGAGAGCGCAATATCTCCTCTAATTTGTCGAGACGTTGTTCAAGCTCGCGACCGTAGCCTGCCCTTAGCCCAGGCTTCTTGCGTTCCTTGTATTCACATGTCGCACCGTTGCGGGTACACCAGCCGCACGAAGGTTGGCCGCGATCACATTTTACCTAAATAAAAGCTCGGGTCAGCATTAGCCCGAGCTAATGAACCATGAGGTCGAAAGGAACGGAGCAATTAGAGTGGACATGGAGGCTCACCTTGCGCTGTTTACATAATTCGCATCTACCAATCCATATGTTAGTATTGCCATACTAGTTATTGACCGATCACAGAATTGGGGTTGACCGTTGAGTTTGATGTTGATATTTAGAAAGTTTGATTCGGTATTTGGTGGGACTTGAAGCGAGGGCGGATGGGGACAGGGATGGGGAAGATGAACTTGTCGTATAAGGCGACATGATACGGTGATACGGAGACGAATAGAGTAGGGAATTGAATATACAAGGTTGAGGTCGAATGGACGGTTGATCAGTGTGCGGGTATCCGTTAACCCGTCATCGACAAATATGATCGAGTGTTGTGGAAGAGAACAAGACAGACAGGAGTGGGAAACGGTGATCCCTAAAGAGAAGAGACGCAAGAATGAAAGGCAGCAAGTGCCATCAAGGGAGATTCCCGAAAAGGAAAATAAAAGAGTGGACTTACGATACTGATATGGGTCTTTTTCGTTTGCCGTTGTAGCACAAAGTCTCGTGGTCGCCATGATCATCGTCGTCACTGGCATACTGTTGTGCCTCATCACTGTCGACTTCAGTGCCGGGCGGGCGATTCTCGACCGAGCCACCGCCCGAGACCTTGCCCGCCCCTTCATGCATGGTCGATCAAGAGATAGAAAGGATACTTAGGATCGCGAATATTCCTTTTGCTGGATGATACTGGAACCCAGAAGGATGACCTGTACGAATTAAAGCTCGGTGAGATGAAAGGGCGAGGCCACCAAAGGACCCGCGGGAAGGAGTGAGAGTAGAATCAAATGCAACAGGGAAATGCCGAGGGGTAAGGTAAACAAGGTGCAAGTTTGGTCGCGCGAATCGTCAGGAATGGATGGAGACGGCGCCGGTTAGTGGGTGGTACATGGACAGAGGGCGTGAAAGTGCTCTCGCTGTCTGGGATAATAGTTGGCGAGGAAGGAGGAAATTCGCCCGAGGATCGAGGAGATTAAAGAAGGAGTAATGTAGGTTATTGTATGAGAGTGAGGATCAAGAAATACGGGGAAAGGGCAACGAAACAACCTTGAACAAATACGGTACCTAACTGCCCTAGGTACCTAGAAATATGGTATGAGAAGCACCCAGCAAATGGCAGGAAGGTTGGGACTACTTTGGAAAGAGGCACAGGTGTGCTTGGAGAAGGAGTGAGCCAATGATACAGAATATGCACATGATCATAAGACAATGTTGTAAATTTCAAACTGTTTAATTCAGTTAATTCACTGTTTGGGATCCTGGTCATTGATCCCCCTTTTTCTACATCACATCTCTTTTCTCTTAGCCTTGATACTTGACCTTCTTTGCATTTTTTTTTTATAAATAAAAAAAGACTTTTGCAAATCAGCAGTTGAAGAAGCTTCCTTCCTTGTCGCCGCTCGCCCGTCTGCCCGAGGCTTTTCATGAAAGTCCACTCCTTTGCTGAACTGGGGTGGGCCGAGGTGGCCACGGATCATGACAACAGCCAAAGAGCCCCAGCTTCTCGGAAAACTTCCGGTATTTGGATCTCAGACGTGTAATAATAATGAATTGCGGCCGAATGAAACAAGTGGTTTGATCGGTTTCGAGGATATACAGTAGAACATCTGCAGCATGACATATAAAGCCCCTTACCATTAAAATCGAAATTTGGTTGACATTCATCCTCACATGAAAGGTTCATGCATGGATTATTGCTTGGGAAAAACTCTATCCCAATGTGCCCGCCCAAAGCTAGGACGAGTCCCTAGGTACCTAGGCGGAGAGCGGGGAAGCCTAGGTAGACATGTGATTGGTTTGGGGAAGTTGACGCGCCGCAAGTGGGTTGGGTGAACCTCTCTTTCGGCTCAGGATCGCGTCTTCTCGGTTGGTAATTATCCGGTGGGAAAGAGTTCACCCACACAAGCCATCGAAGTCAATCTTGCTCCTGTGGTGATGATTCGGCGAGGTATCTGTGCATTGTGTCTCGGATTCGATGACAACAATGGGAGCTGGATTGTCGTCAAGACAGGGCGCCATCAAGGCACTTTAAATCTTTTCGTCCTCTCCTTCCCCTGCTTTGCTTGACTGAAGACTAGGGATCAGTCCCTCCACATTCCCCCAAATTTTCAACACCCCGTGGGTGTTACCCCCGTTCCCCCGCAATCTTCCACAAACCCGCCATGAGCAAACGCCATGCTGCGGTTCGACAGAATAGCATGTTGGATGTTTGCAACGAATCAGAGATAGGCTTCAACCGGCTTCCGGCTGTCAATATGGAAATGGCAAGTCTACTGCACGTTAGACCTTGCCAGCAGCTGCTTCATTAAGAGGCTCAACGACCATACCCTGAACCTTTCAGCTTCCAGATAGACCCCCAATGAGGCGTTTCCTTGAATTTCTCGCAACAGCATCACTGGCGCCGAGCACTTAATTATCGGTCATTGCCTCGACTATGTCAATGTCTTTCAATGCTATCTAGATGTCACTAGGCGCACAAAGCTAGCTAATAGTCGTCAGCCGAATTTGCTAAGCCCGTCTTGTTCCCTTCAATCAAGTGCCAATTCCCCCAACTCGTTGAGAAGCCAGTCCAAAGTAAGATCCAGTCAGGAGACGTTCCTCGACCAACTCAAACCCTGGTCTCGAAAACTCCGACTTGACCGAGAAAATGTGGAGATGGTGGCCCGGTTGGAGATGCTTGGGGCCGTCATGCCTCCTCTTCGGGACATCTCTCCCCGACATGCCTGCCTATCGTCAACTACCAACGTTAGTAAGGGATTATGGAGGCGATTGACACCCCCACCACCGCGTTGTTGCTTGTCGCCAATGCGGCATGCCACTCATGGCTGTGTTTTTGTTGTCATATCACTAGATCAATCCCATTCGCAGAGACAACCCGAAGAGCGAGGTACGCTTACTTCCTATGTAGGTTGTTCCTCCACTTACATGAAGTCTCCAAGCATCTGAAGATTAGCGGATGGTCGTTCAACACTCGTTCCTTCCACATCCGGTACAAGTGCTCCTTCTGTCGAATCCCTTTAACACCCCTCATATGCCCACCTCTACATTTTCGAAATTTCCATCTTAATTCTTCATTCTTCACCCTTTCTTTCTTCTCAATCAGTCTCGCCCACTTTGTTCGACTCTTGTTCTTCCCATTCAGCATTGACGAGAGAGAACGGCTAGATCCCTCACCTTCACACATACGAACATATATTTTTGGCGCATACATACATACTATACACTCTCTCACAATGGCTTCCGCCGTCCGAGAATTTCCCACCATCAAGGCCGTGAGGTCATACATCATTGGTGGTGTTGGTTCAGGTACAGTACTTCCCCTCATTTTGGCCTCGCAGTCTTTCAAGTATCAGCCGGTGGTATCAATTCCTTACAACGGATCTTGATATTGAGATGGGATTACGAGCGAGCCAGAGTTAAGGAGCGAGCACAGCTAAATCATTACAGGCGGCGATTATCACAACGTCAAGGGCGGCCACTGGTACGATCACTTCACACAATTTCCCCTTCAACATCAATTGACCATCTCTCTATATGTAGGCTTATTGACAGCGACATTTCGACCCCTTGTTCGAAATGGGAACAGTACAAGAAATCACGAACCAGTTGGGGCATCAATGTTCTCGGCTCGTTCCTGGTTGAAATTGAGGCCACTGACGGCACTGTCGGTTTCGCTACTGGTTTTGGAGGTACGTATGATTCTTTTCCACCGGCGCTTCCGTGCGCAATTGATTCCAAGGAAGCGCAAACTTCCAAGGGACATAGTCTTTGACGGCCCGGTGTAGCGTAAAGGTTTACATGGGCATAATGCTAATAATCAGTCACTAGGCCCTCCTGGCTGCTGGCTTGTCCACCAGCACTTCGAACGCTTTCTCATCGGCGCTGACCCTCGCAACACCAACCTTCTATATGAACAGATGTACCGCGGCTCCATGTTCTACGGCCGTAAGGGACTCCCTCTGGCTGTTATATCTGTCATTGATCTCGCCATATGGGATCTTCTTGGTAAGATCCGCAACGAGCCCGTCTACCGCCTCATCGGCGGTGCTACCAAGGAGCGTCTCAATTTCTACTGCACAGGCCCTGCCCCTACATCTGCCAAGTCCATGGGGTTCTGGGGCGCTAAAGTGCCTCTTCCCTTCTGCCCTGACGATGGCCATGAGGGCTTGCGCAAGAATGTCGAGTTCCTCCGTAAGCACCGTGAAGCTATCGGTCCCGACTTCCCTCTTATGGTCGACTGCTACATGAGTCTCAATGTGTCTTATACAATTGAGCTTGTCAAGGCATGCCTCGACCTCAACATCAACTGGTGGGAGGAGTGTCTGTCCCCCGATGACACGGACGGCTTCGAGCAGATCAAGCGTGCTCATCCCACAGTTAAATTTACAACTGGTGAGCACGAGTACTCACGATATGGTTTCCGCAAGCTCATCGAGGGCCGTAATCTCGACATCATCCAACCCGATGTCATGTGGCTCGGTGGTTTGACAGAGCTGCTTAAGGTCGCTGCGCACGCTGCTGCTTACGACATTCCCGTGGTACCTCACGCCAGCGGCCCTTACAGTTATCACTTTGTCATCTCGCAGCCCAACACTCCCTTCCAGGAATACCTAGCCAACTCGCCAGACGGCCACAGTGTACTTCCTGTATTTGGCGACCTCTTCCTGGACGAGCCTATCCCTACCAAGGGTTACTTGACAACAGCTGACTTGGATAAGCCTGGCTTTGGTCTCACCCTCAACCCTGCCGTGCGAGCCAAGCTCATCCCAAGCGACTACCTTCTCAAGATGCCCGAGGTGCCTACCCTGGCGCCCCCTAGCCCTCCCAACGAGTCCGAGACTGAGCAGAAGACGGAAAAGGATACCAAGACCAACGGTGTTGTCGAGCAGCTTGCTGCCAAGGTTGAAGGCCTCACCACTTCGACTTCAACAGCTGCTTAGAGCGTTCGATGGGTATTTACGGTTACGGTCATGTACAAGGAGAGGTTTCATGGCTATGTGTTTCATGATTGCATATGAAGTTTGGGTTAAAAACTTGCTGCTGAGTCTGCTTTAAATGGATTTTGGTAGGTTGGATTATGTATCAGCTCAGTTCTCGAAGGTTGGTGCGTGGATGTGTCATGATATTGATCCAATCTTAGGGGGTGTTTGCATTGCATCATAACTGGCTTCTGTTAGAATGAAGAACCATGTTATCTATCTCGTTAGATAGTACAAAAACGTAGCAAATTGCACTTTGTTTATGTTAGAGTTGGGTTGACTTTGATGGTGATGTGTTTAGATATCTAACTATTGTGCATGATTGTGGTAATTTAACATAGAGGAGCTTCAAAACTTGATCAATGGTTTCTACTACCCTAAACCCCTTCCACCGTCTTTTTCTGCCCTTTTCCTGCCCTTTTTCTTTTCCTTTCCTTTCTTTTTTTCTCTCCTTAGTTGAATGCATACGACCTACTTCAGATTAGACCATAGTAGTAATTCTTGTGGACTCGCCCATCTTTAATTGATTCATGAGAACTTTTATCAGAGGCGACCGTGTGTGTATCGTGGTCAGCTGCAGTGCTGTGGATTATCTGAGTGGTTCTGAAGTGTCTGTAAGCGACTGTCTAATAAGAGTTTTGTGCATGATCCGCTATATTTGGGTTTCATGTATGGATATTACTAGTTTACCTATGTGATGATCATTCACATTAGGTATTTGTCTCACCAAATGCTGTTGAGCAGGGGACTATAATTTCTGTTAAAAGGACTCATCATATTATAGAT
>JABFFC010000934.1:0-10100 GCA_013623535.1 Fusarium penzigii
ATGTATATATATATATATATGTGTGTGTGTGTGTGTATATACACTTATGTATACCCACTTTCAATTCAAGATACCCAACGCATTAACTATCAATGAATGAATCAGATTTCATATACAACTTATCCAGGAATCAATAGTTTCCAACAGAAAAGCCCGGCTCATAACCCCCTCTTCATGCTATATCATCAGAGTCATTCCGAGCGTTACAAGTACAAACTAGGTAGCCCAAATGAGTATCTCCCTTCCGACCTGAATCATGTACAGCGCCTCCCAAACATCCATCATCTCCCCAACAGATGCGCGCTTCACAGCACACGCTAGGTCTCATCGCCTTCGACCCACAGGTATAAGAATCAGCCAGGCCGCCTTGTCCGTTACTCCGAGATTATTTGGTAACTGCGTGATACAACACCAAGATAGTAATGCAAAAAAAGGAAAAGAAAAAACCCTGACGTAATTATGTTCAAAATGCAAGCCCATGTCCAATGTGTCGGTAGACGAAATCGATAGCTTCAACAACACGCATCAGTACTGTCGAGACCTATATCCAAACGAAGCCCGTGATCAAGTGCTCCGAGGTGGAATGTGCGCATGAGCGGTAGAGTTCCCAAAAGATGCTACAACCACTCGCTCATCCCACTACTGCATTCGCTTTCGTTTCCTATCATCATCCCCCCTGGGATCCCTAGGGTCGTCGTCTTCGTCTGAGCGCTCAGCTGTAACGCTGGGGTTCAGTATATGCGCCATGCTTCCTCGACGAGTTGTTGGGGCCGAGTGGTCCTTGACGGCTAGATTCTTATTCTCTCGGCCGGCAGAGTTCCACGTCCAGCTTCCAAAGGTATCTGAAGGGCCACTTGCGCCGTTGGAGAACGGTGGTGGTGGTGTCGTAGGTCTAGACTGCGCGTGCTGTTGCGAAGCAGTCTGGAGAGAGTAGCTGGAAAGAGAGTCTCGGATTCTTTGTTCTTCGGGCATCCCACGGTTAGGCGACGACGGCCACGGCGCAGATGGAATACCAGAGTTGAAAGGTGATGGCGCCGGTTGCCACCCGTGGGCACGAATATCGGCAGCAGTATGCCTTCGCGCAAGGCTTCCTGGATGGGTCTCGACGTTGGATAGAGGATGGGGCGCCGGAGGTGGGGGAGGCGGGGCAGTGCGCAGAGGCGAGGATCCGGTGGTGCTGCTTCCGCTGATCGATCCGTAGGGTCTTCGAGTGCTGACAGATAGGTTGGAGGGTACCGGGGGTCGATAAAAGTTCTGGTTGCGTGCCTGGGGAACGGCCAAGCCGACAGCGCGTCGTTGGTCATCCTGGGCAAGCTGTCTCGGCGATACAGGGGGGTTCTCAACGTTGGAGAAGTATTGTTGTCGGCCACCGTACGGGGTCTCGGGAAGTGGTTCATCAACCGTCCTAAGCATATCGGCTTGTCGCTGAACTTCACCTTGTAACGTCATAACTGTGCCATGTCAGCCAATGTCTGCGCCCCTTCGACTTGCTGGTACATACTGTCGCGGGAAACCGGGCTGTCAGAAGGTACTAAAGATAACACTGCCCTAGATAGCTCTTGGTTAAAGTGAAGAAGCCGGTTGATAGTCTCCATGGCGGCTTGGTTCTTCACATGCATATAGTGGGCCGCTTCCTCGCTCCTCTGTAATCTTGTACCCAGGTCGAACAGCGTGTGCTCAATGCCGGCCATTCTGGCATCCGCGCTATCTGGAGGGAGAGGCATAGATTCGGCCGGGGTGCCTGGCTGTGATGTTGCAGGTTTACTGTAGTTACTTTCGCGATGAACGAGAGCATGCCTACTGGCGCGGCGCTTGATCTCGCGCAAGCCGACCAAGTCTCCGCGCTTGAAGTTGCCATTGCCATGCTTGAACTCCCAGAGAGTTGTATCAGGGTTACCTGTGTGGAAAACGTCGCGCTCTTCGAAGGGTTAGCTAATCTAGGCTGCGCAAATGAAGCAGAGGAACACATACCCTTATGAAATCCATACATGTTGAGCTGCCTTACGAAGGACGAGATATTGGTATGCTTGAAGTATTGTCTGGCGCAGTTAGCACATAGCGCACAAGTCAAGGTGGTTGATTCTGGTAACATACGAGAGGACTTTGGAAAAGTCGGCTGATGGAGACATGACAAAGCTCTCAGCACTCGCAGACCATGATATTAGATGTTGAATATTGGGATCCTCCAGCATGCTGGCGCAAAGGTTAGCGCGCGACCTTCAATCGACAGAGCAATATCTCACTTGTATAGCTTATGAATGAAGGCTGTCTGGACAATCTTGGGCTGATGGACAGCTGCTGCCGCTGCGGGTGGGGGAGCAGGCATCGAGTTGTTGCTGCTGCCTCCATTGTGAGAAAGAGTGTTGCCGTTGTTATTGTTACTGGGACCGTTGCCCTGCTCGGATACGTCTGTAGGTTTCGAGTAGTCGTTGGGCTTGCCATTGGCGTCGGTATCGGTGTTCTGGGTCGCATTTGATGAGGGGGCAGGAGACGAAATCTCCATTGGATCGCCGGAAGTTGGAGGTGACAACTTGATGATAGGTGTAGGAATAGGGATGACACGAGTACCCGTTAACTCGTTGTTGGGAGTCGGGGTCGAGCGCGAAAGAGTATCAGTTCTGACGGCCATGTGCACTGTTGCCATGATGGTCAGTCAGAAGCAGGATAAAGCCAGGGTCGAAGAGAAGAGAGGCAGACGAAAAGCGGCGCGAGAGGAGGAGGGTCAAAGAGGGTCAGAAAGACGGGCAGAGGCGGGATAAAACCGGAGAGACGGACGGAGTAATGAGTGGTAGGATGGTGGGCTTCCAAGACGATGGGGGAGGTATGGTGGTGGAGACACAGCTGTTCCACGGCTAAACTCTGAGGCGACGACGTTGGGAAAGAAATGCCGAAGTCAAGTTGAAAGCGAGGGATAGAATTATTGAATAGAAAATATCCGATCACAAGCCGACAAAGACCGGGCGACGGGCGAACGTACTATGGGTGAGGACGTCGATGATGGAAGGGAACTAGGGAACGGAGATGGGTGCGGAGGCGGGCAAAGGTGGGCGGGAACGTATGAAAGCTATGGCGTGCAGATGCGGTGCAAGGCCGGCTTCAGTGTCGGGGACTCAGGGCAATTGAAACCTACTTCATTCTCCAGATACAAAGGGATTGGTTCAAAGTCGCGTGGTCGGCCGAGCAATTCAATGAAGTGATGAGTGATACCACGTGATGACCGAGATGTACTGCGGTGTGATGAGTAGGGTGGTGAAGAGGAAATGAGAGGAGATGCGCCTAAAATGATTGCGACAGAACTGTTAGAGAAGGGGAACGTGGGTATTGGCGGGCGTGGTTTGCAGTCCGCAAGGTGTAGTTCGTCGTGTGCTGGTTACGGTAGCACAGTCGCTGAAGGACCTGGGTTCTTGAAGGGCGGAACACCCTAGCTTGGTTTGGGTAGTGCTACGATCAGCCTCGCATAAAGCTTCAAGCGCTATTGAGCTTCTAGAAGGTGGGGGAGGCAAAAGATGCGTGCTGGTCACCGGATGTTGAAGAAACCGTGATGTTTGGGTGTAGAGAAATCCAATGACGAGGATGAATCAAGAATCGGGGGCGAAAAACGAGAGCAAGGTGAAAAATTCTGAACGGAGACTGCGATGGTTCAACTAGGGCACGATGCAGAGACGGAAGCCAAAGTCGAGGCTCGGTGAGACCGGTTGTGAGGAATTGAGGATGCTTTGATAGTGCTTCGGCGCACAACTGCTAGATGGGGATAGATTGGAATCTCGACGCAACCACGAAGTGAAATGCCAAGAAAAGTTACAGGTTAATTCAAGATAGTCGCCGTTGTATCGGAGTAATATTCTGATGTCGAGGTACCGATGAACCCAAAATGAAAACGGACAATAGGGTTGATGTGGAAGTTGGAGGAAGTTGAAATCACAAGGGAAAAACGAAGGACGGGCAGAGAATGTCTGACAGGAGAGCAGAGAGGACAGAGAGTAATTAGTGGATTGATGGGTAATAGGTAATAGGTCGGAGGGTAGAGGGTTGATGGTAGAGGGGTGGGTGTAGGGAACACAGAAACGAGCAGGAAGCTGGATTTGGAAAAGGGAAGGATCAATCGATATTTCGCAGGTGGCGGCCAGAACATCTCCAGTAGTATTTCATTGATACATACAGTAATGTACCGGTAGAGGGAAGGAGGGGGAGCAGAGCAGGGAGTAGGGAGCATGGAGGCGGAGGGGAAAGAAGCAAGGAAATACTCTAGTAGAGTCAGAGAATGTCCGTGGAAGATCCTGTACAGCAGAGACAAACGTAGATTGATATTGTGTACACACTGGAAAATCTTCCAAGATCCAAGGGTCCGGAAATCTTTCGGACTAGAGGTAAAAGGGTGTAGGGATGTGTGAACAAGTGGGCTACAGCCAGTTGGGCAAGGTTCGGGCAGTTCAAGAGGCGAAAAAAGAAGAGTAGGGAAGAACGGAACAACGGAAGTAGAAGCACAAAGGATATGTCCAGCGTCCATCATTCGTCGAGTCCAAGACGCTACTTGCTGGGTTAGTTCATGTCGAGGTGAATCATCAAGGCTCTGGAACAATAGGAAAGACTAATCTGACGTGCACTACCTAAAGTCAAAGAGAACCAATATCAAAAAGGGATGAGGGCTCCCCTTGTCCCAGCCAGTTGTGGTCGAGGTCGAGTTCGAGAGAACCTGTACTTTCCATGTTGCGAGTACCCCTACAGTACGATTTGGGCTGCCCGGGCACACACTTGCATTAATCAAGCACGGTGAGGGAACCCCCCCTCGATCAGATGTCAGGAAGGGGAAGGTCCAATGATTAATGACCAAGCGGAGAATGTCCACCTCCTCTCCCGACCCCTCTTCCCTGTGTGTCTGTCAGTCCCTGTGTTTCTAGCTTTTCATCTCCATATGCATTACATCTCTTTACGTCTAGACACATTCATCTTTCTCCTTGCACTTACACTACACAGTACAATATTTTATTAGATACCATCTCTCAATCCAAGCTACACCCCACAGCGACTGTTCTCATCTCGGGCCGCCTTTTTGAAACTACACGAGCTAGTTCTTTTGTTGTATCTCCTTACTATTACCATCTGGTTTTGTTTTTGTTTTTCAAGGCCTTTGATGAAGTAGCATGTGAGAAACTGATATCCAGCCAGCCACATGGCTTCTCGGCCCGTTCGAATTAGATCTCCCTCAGATTATGATCCTGGGCGACTTCATCCCCTTTCTTTTTTTCTGCCTCCTCCTCAAACTTCTTTTATTCTTTTTCTGATCCTCTATGCCCTCTGCCCAAGCTGTCGGATGCAATAAAATGACCGATGTGTGACAAGGCCCATCAGACGCTATGATCGCTCGATCATGTTTGGAATGTGGTTCCAACGCCCTGGCTGTTCTCTGAAATAAAGGGCTGTAGCTTACCACGTTCCTGCCGTGGTACCGTAGCCGCTAGCTCGTCTATAAGTTATGGTACAGTTGCTTTGGGGACCCATACTTACTATACTTACGTACGGTGAGTAAGTAGGACACAGAGGGCTGTGAATGCAACATGGTTCAGGTTCAGTTACTCACATTTCTAACAGTATCAACCGGAAAGAGACAAGGCCAAGAGAAAAGAATACAAGGCACTCGTTTCTCAAGTGACTTAAATGTAATTTAACTTCGTCTCCATCCGGAGATGTCGAGATCTCTCCCAAAAGCGTGGTTATAGCTCCACCTACGCGTTGCAAACGCCTACAAGGTAAAGCACCTCAGCTTGTGGCGTCCAGCCTCGATTGCCGGCTGCCCTTCAACACCCGCCTAGACCTTTCTACATGATGTCTTCTGTTCCCTCTACAGACACATGGCTGGACATTTCGGGTGAATGGGTTGGCCGCATGTCGACCATGCAGCAAGGAGGATATGGGTGTGGTAGATAGCCCATGCTCCTGAAGGCGATGAGGAAGACAGAGAAGCAAGACAGTAGCGAGCCGGCGTGGCCGTGATATTCATCCAGAAAGAAAAGAAAAACATTTGCCATCATGGCAAAACTTCCTCTTTGAGTTACACCGATTCCGGCACCTTGCCCCTGTGGAGTTTCACATCTTGTGAAGTAACTGAGGTGAAGAGACTCTTGTGTGGTATCCTTCAACGGCAGTTTGAGACGGATATCGTTGAGCTTGACAACAACGTCAATATTTGTGCATACTTTAGTCAGGTCCATACCAGCAGGATTAGGTAAAGGGGGGGGCGAGAGAGGCCATCACATCGCTTGTCCTGTAAAGGCGAAAGGCAACATCTTGGCGTGACTACAGCCACGTTTTGGTCTCCAGACAAATACAGGACTGGATAACAATAACAACAAAATGATAAGGTTCAGTTGAGACTGGCAAAAACGTCCCATGTTGCAATCTATCAGGGGATGTGAGAAGATCATATGCATGGCGCCCTTTCAGGAACAATGAACAGGTCAATGCACAACAGATTCAGCGAGTGGGAGGGCATCTAAAGACCCATGTTCCCCACGCCATGCTGGGGTCAGGGTATGTTGTCCCTGTATGCCATGATTTAATCATCTTTTATCTTTTTATCTTTATTATTTCTCTTATTATTCTTTTATTCACTTTAGCCCCATCATCCCTTGCCAAGGGTTTACTATGAGATCCTAGTTCTTAGTCCCTGTCAAGCTGGGATTGCAATTTTCTTAGAAAAGAAAACCTTGTCTTCTCCACTCAAACACTACGTGGTAATTAGTGGGCCTTGATGCAACAGTTTTACAGCGGGACAAAGAGACCGAATTGTTTGATCATCGAAAAGCTGAATTGATCCCGAAAGTGGACGGACATTGACAGAGGAAGGGAGGAAGCTGGTCCAATTTCCTGTTTGCCAACTTAGAAGTCCATCATTCTGAAAAGGCAGGAAGTCTGACGCATCACAATTTACCAAAGTAGTAAGTGCTATAATGTATTTGACAAACAGACACTGCCTGTCGAACATGAAGTTATCGTGAGGCAGTTGCAACCCTGAACGGTTTACCTGGAAGCAGGTAACGTGCTACGACAAACAGCAATCGCGTTTTAGTAACAACCGATAATCAACCGGATTTTTGCCTGGATATTATCCTACTTCCCGCCCTGTACCTTGTGTATTTCGTGTTCCTTGTAGATCTAGCGTCAGCAATACAGATATTTCCAGGGAAGTCAAGGGAAGAGTAAGCCTGGCGAGAAAAATTCCACCGGAAGCCAGCTGGTCTGTGCTGCCCTGGTGAAGTGCCTCGTGCTTTCCCGGGCACTCCTCCGTTACCCGTCTTCCGCGTTCGTGTCCGTGCTTCCCTTGGTGCCCCGTGCTTCCGTCCTTCTTCCTTGTACGTAGTACGTAGTATGTCCTGTAGTTCCATTCTTAAGGAAGGTGGATCATTTTGTAATTTGATGAGACTAGCATCACTTTGCTTTCTCATCGTATCCAAGCAACATCAACCTAGATGCACTTCTGATTCTGATTTCATAATGCCTTGTCCTTTACCATTGCTTCTTGCTTGAATGCACTGCACCTTACAGAGTATTCAGCTCGGGTTTCATGGCTGTTCCAGAATATCCATGCGCATCACTAGAAATGTCTCAGCCAGCCCACCATCATGCACTGTC
Organism: Fusarium penzigii; assembly: GCA_013623535.1. Classification (NCBI taxonomy): domain Eukaryota; kingdom Fungi; phylum Ascomycota; class Sordariomycetes; order Hypocreales; family Nectriaceae; genus Fusarium; species Fusarium penzigii. The sequence goes on from JABFFC010000934.1 coordinate 7,630, forward strand.
ATATTAATACCATGAGGCCGGGCTTGTGGATTACTTGTCCACATTAGCTCGACAAGAAGTCGAGAAGGACGCCATGCCACAAGTGTTGCAATGAATGCCTGGTTTTCAGTGGCTGCAACCTCTCCTGGATGGCTTCTCATGACTTGTGAGAATCCACCAGTTGCGTTGATCATGGTCTTGGAGCTCATACCATGGTGTCTGTGAGATAGCAATTAGCGACCCTAATGTTTTGCTACATACAACTAGCCAAGGCTGTGACGACTACCGACCTTGTGGCTGCAGCTCGGGCAGCTTCCCCTACACTCTAGCTGAAGCTAAGAGATGAACCCATCAACCCAAGACAAGGGGTCTCTGACCGAGCGCGATTTGAATCGTACAGTACTGTTGCTGTAGGGCGAGACCGAGTCCCAGGAAACTGCTCTTCCACTCGGTTCACCCAGGGGGGCAGCATCAGTCTCGTACGACGGGCATGTCAACGGTTCTTGGAAAACCCAACAGTCATCGTTCGCCACTTCTGGAGCTCTGACTTTGACTGGGTCTCTTGCTGGCATTTTGGGGGCGGGACCATTTCTCACAAGTGTTTTGGTGATGAGGCTAAGATCTAGCCTAGGGTCCATGATTATGGTCTAGGTGCGGGTCTAGATGGCCGGCAAGTACAATGTGTTGGCCTATTCATCCGAGTCTTCGGAAAAGCTAACGTCAGGAGAAGATTCAAATTACGCCAACCCGGGACGAGTAATCAGCCTTTCCGATCATCTGCTCTTGGAGATATCGGTCAAACTATACTTGTCTTAAGGGTAATGTTGAGATTGCGCTTAAACGAATATCCCACCACAAGAGTTGATCTTTTCTACATGGCAAGTCTTCCCGGGAGCTAAGTTACGTTATGTGTTCTGAACTGGACATGATCGGCTTCCTATCCGGTCCCGATTTTTTCCATTTCCAGCTCAACTCCAAATACTTCCGTATCTGCATAGGAATGTCACCACGATCCAATGTTGCGTTGTTGGTTTGGTCAAGTTGGAAGTGCTGGGTCCACTCAGATCTCGAATACAGGCCATGACAGAAAGTTTACGTTAAGGCTGATCTGGCTTGGACATCGGCGCTCCAACTCGGCTGATGTGATTATTTACTCGAGTCAATCGTGGAAAAGGGTTTCCGGCACAAGCTGTAACGACAGCTCCAGAAATGACAGGACGTCCTTAGCTCAATTGGGCGGCTCCGCTATCGAACTCACCATTGATTGCTATGTGCCGATGTTGTCAGGCTTTCCTTAGCTGAGCTTGATGGGTATTCTTGTTTGAGAGAACCGACCTAGCATTAGATTATGAGTTGGTTATGCTCTGCCTTGGCGTACAACAACATTGTCATGATATACCATGTACCGGTATTCGAGGGCATGTAAGTGAGTCAAGGACCCATCTCTTTCATGTCTTCACCTGCCGAGTGCGTAACGCCATGGCAGGATTGCACCTGGTACAACAAGGTGACTGAGAATATGCTAACACGATCGTTGTGGTATTGCATGAGAGTGTTTGGAGTAGAGCATGCGGACATCCCGCGGGAACATGATTTTTATCATTTATCCATAAACTGTATTTGACAAACTTAACCGCTCACTCACCTCGACCTTCGGCATTCCCATTTCATTCCCACACATATTCTGCAAAGTTATTTGGTTCGGTATCACAACAACTTACTTGCCCTTCCTGCAAATCGGTGCAGTCATTAATACTACCACAAACAAACGGATCCGACGGTCGGAAGCGCACCCGAAACCGCAATCGTGGCGCACCTTTTTGCCAGGGAAAGGGGATGGGGGTTACTCATGGGTTGGGTCGAGTGATAATTAACCCAACCCATTTATCCAACATCTTCAACAAGGCGACTCAACTTGAATGGAACAGTACAATATGCATCTGTCCGTCCATCCGGGACACCCTACCCCTTCCTTTCCGAGAATTACGAGAGAGAAAAAGTCTCACCTCAACATGCCGAGAAGCAACAAAATACTTAGGATGTAATATTATTGGTTCACCAACGTTTCATTTTCTTCTAATAGCTTCTATGCGTTGAGTCTCTCAAGTGGTCCTATCGGAGATATTTTGACTTTCGGTAGTTGTGTACAACGTCCCAGGTTGACGATTTGTTTCATTTTTGTCCGACTCAACAATACTATTAAGAAAAGGAAAATCCCAACCAAAAGAATTTTTTTCAAATTTTTTTCAATCCCCTCTCTCTCTTGTTTCCTTCTCTTGTTCTTTTTTGGTAATCTGTTCCGGTCATCCATGTCAATCACGTAAGAGCCATAATCATAATACCTCATCATGTTGGTTAGTTCAAGGGGTTTCAGAGGGAAAATAGGCTTTTTCTTTTTTGCTTCTCTCCTTCAGCTCTGATTTTCCACCCCCTTTGCTAGCTCTCGATTCTTTTTTTCTCTCCCTTCACCCTTCGGAGGCGCCGAAGAATAA
>JABFFC010000938.1:0-12875 GCA_013623535.1 Fusarium penzigii
CCCTTGGGGGTTGTGGAGAGCGGAGTAGGCCGTGGACGGTTAGACGGGGTCGCTTGGGTTGTTTGTATGGGATAAGACGTTGGGAGGGATGGCTGTGAGGTGAATCAATGTGAGGGGAATGGGTAGTTGTGTTGGAGTATCGTTGTCTCGATATCTTGCATTGCTTCATCCATGACTTGGGGGAATGGGTCGTCGACTACATGACCATGACAGAGACAGAGACATAGACACAGACACATTCTAGAAACACAACAACTCGAGTGAATATCTACTGAAGACTAGTCCACTCTATTAACTAACGTAACGTTACAGATTTTCCTGCTCAAACCCACTAAAAACTCACCATCTCCACCATCGGGAAGTGCCTCGTGTTCTAAGCTTCTCCGCTCACAAAGTCGGAAGTCTTTCCCCCCCCCCCTTTTTTTTATCCCTCTCTCTCCCTCATTTTTCTTCTTTCTCCATGCGGGGACAAATCCTTCCTAACCCCAACCCCAGGAAACGTAAAATAAAAGGTTAGAATAGAACGGGTTCCAAATGACATTCGATGGGTTGAGTATCCGGGCCTTTTATTTCATGGTGGCAGGGTGGATTTACAAGACATGTCCTTGTTTATGAAGTCTGTGCTGTTAGGAGATGGTCTATGAGTGGCGGATGAGCTGAGATTTAAGGTCGTGAGACAATGTTCTTGGTCTGAGTCTTCACTCTGTGGCGCTTGTTCCATAAGTCACTGGCACTCAAATCATTCTCTTCATCTCCGACCAAATCAAGTTTTGATACCTCATCACTTGGATCCTTCATCCTCGGCTCCTTCATCCCCGGAGCATCATACAGATTAGGTATAATCACTTCCGTCTCCCCAATTCACCGACTAGCCCACAAATGACGTTTTACCTAATAGACAGCAAGCAACCACACACGGTAATAAAATAACAGTAGTACAGCAGCTGGGCATGAATAATCCCTGTTGACGTTAGTCCTCGATCATGTTTCGTGATCGATTCTTCCCCCAATGTCACATGTTCTTCTTCACGTGACATCCACAAAAGTTCTTCTTCTCTTTGGTTCTTATTATTGCACCAGTTTTTGGGGTCCCCCCAGCCACAGCGTTTACATTACATCTACACCCACTATTACTCCATTTGTCCTCTCAGATCATATTTGTTCAACGCCCCTATTGCCTACTTCGGTAGTTGTCAATTGTCAGTCATTATGGACATCTCAATCCGAGGCGTCAAACCCGACGAGACTCCTACCCTTGTTGATTTCATTACAAGGGCGCGTGCTGACATGTTTCCCATGATGGACGAGGCATGGCATCAGAAAGCAAGGAAGCGGGAACTGGAGACTTTTCAGCAGTCGTATCTAGATCACCCGGACGGACATGTGCTGGTCGCTACAAATGATGACCATCTAAGTGCCATCATCGGTTACGTCCCCTACGATAAGCGCTTCTCATCTCGATTTGACTTTGGGGGTGCTCGTGTCGTTGAGGTGGTGAGGTTATTCGTTGATCCGGCGTGGAGGCGCCACGGACTTGCTTCAAAGTTGGTTGGAATGTTGGAAAACGAGGCAAAAATAAATGGTATCGATGTGATGTATTTACACACGCATCCCTTCTTACCAGGCGCTATAGGGTTCTGGGAGAGGCAGGGGTTTGAAGTTCTATGCATTGACCATGACGATGAGGTTTGGAGGACGACGCATATGAGTAAAAAGGTGTCCGGGAATAAATGAAATGGCCTCGCTATTTCTCTGTCACCGACGAGCACATCCTTGTCAATAAGTCGCTGGAGTAACGCTCAACTTGCCGCCATCCGAGATCACACAATTCCCGTTACAGTACGCACCCGCACGAGACGCCAGGTAGAGCAGCGGGCCCATAATGTCCTCTGGCGCACCCGCACGTTCTGCTGGGATCTGGTCCTGGGGATAGGCACCTTGAGCCGTGGGATCCTGACTCTGGATGAGAGTCGAGGTGAGGTCGGTGGGGAAGACTGGGGTGGTCAGTGGTTTGTGGTACTGGAATAGATTGGGGGATCGACGCACTTCCTGGGCAGAGCACGTTGGCTCGGATTTTATAAGGGACGAGATAGGTAGCGAGGATTTTGAGCATCATGGTCGTCGACGCTTTGCTGGTGCCGTAAGCAAACCCGGCGGTGATTCTTCTGTTGAAACTTGCAATGCTGCTGGTGGCAATGATCTGGCTTCTTCCTGCTTGGTAGCTGGATCTGTTACCTAGGTCAAGAAGTCCGAGGAAAGCGATGGCGGTGTAGAATACAGCAGTGCAGTTGACGTGGTACGCGTTTGTGAACTCTTCCATCGGGATGCTGAGGAGAGTATCTTGGAGTTGAGATATGGATGCATTCGGAGGGACGCCGCCAGATGGCCCGGCGATGCCAGAATTGGCGACGACGAGATTAACGTAGCCAATGTCGTTTTTGATCTGATGTACAATATCTAATAGACTTTCTCGACTGGTTACATCGCCTTGGATGGGGATGACATTATCCAAGCCCTGGCTTGTCAGTGGGTAGTCTCAAGACTGGTGGTGGGATGGCTACATACAATGTCTCGTGCAGCATCTTCCAAGACTTGTAGTCGTCTTCCAACAATGTACACTCTCTTGGCGTTGTTTTCGGCTAATGCGCGAGCCATGCAGAGACCAAGACCTGTGATTTGATTAGTTCGTGATCAGATGTAACTAACTGGACCTTTGGTATGGGGTAGGGGAGGATAGTGATGGGGGAATGAACGTACCGCTCCCACCACCGGTTATCACGGCGACGACTCCTTTGACGCTAAAGAGGTTCGATATGTGACTTGATGAGCTCATGGTTAAAGGATAATTGATATTGAAACCTTTGTCGCTTTTTGAAGATATAAGTTATATAAATCTAATATAGCAAGGAATCGAAGTTTCCCGCAAGGAGCGAAGTGGTTGAATTTACTAGAGTAGAACCAGGGGAGACATCTACTGACTATATATTTGTTTATATTGATATGGAATGCTTGACTAAATCGGCCATCACTACCCTCGTCGCCTTGACTTGCCGTTTACATTTGTGAAGGACACATGGAAGGTGCGGGGTGATTTCCCCACCTTCTATTTTGAGAGGCCAGAATGTCTTGTTCATGCCAAGCAGCAGGGTCCTCCTTCCGTCTTTATATAACTTACATATTCCCATTGCCTTCTGTTAGTATGAAGTTATAGGGTAACTTATGCATGCTAGTTGCGTTGAATGAGCATTAGCTTAGCATCTTAAGGGTGAACGAGCTTGTTAGTTCATGCTCAAGTTAGACGTGAGTGCGACAGTACTCAAGAACATCAAGAATGAATTACGAGAGATAGCCATATCAACTCTTCATGTTCTATCTCAGCTTCAAATGCTTTTTGCGTTCTATTTACCGTCGCTGTTATCTGACTCAACCTCCAAAACTACATTAGTTCAACTCGACAAAGTGCCCTGCTCAGAGAACGTCTCATTAGGATACTTCTTGAGTGTTCTAATATCCCAAAAGGAAAACGACTGTCTCGCGCCCAGAGACAGACGCGAAGAAAAGACCCAGGGCATCCAGTCATCCTGCTCATCAGTTCGTATGAGATAATGGCTGCCGCGAAAGTTGTCCATTCTGTCAAGAATCACAAATGGTCCGTCGCTCTGAATCATTTCTTCGAATGTCCGCAAAACAGCGTCCACCTGGTTCAGATAGTGCGTCTGTTTTAGCTGGACCAACCATGATATCCCATATGATGTCTGATAATGAGCGTGTGCGTCTATCCGTTGCACAGAATGCTTCCGAAATACCCTCATTCGTTCCTCCCTTCGAGGGTCGAGTATAACACCACGATGCGTGGTAGATACTCCATCGACTAGTAGGCAGACCTTACGGGAGATGGCCAAGTGCTGAAAGTAGACGTAGGTAAAGATGGAATAGAACCTCTCAATGGCTCGGTTTGAGCCTCCAAGTTGGGCTTGTCGAAAGATCCGTCTGCGGATTTCTTCGTCTCCCTCAAAAAGAAATTGTCCTTTGAGGAAAAAGGCTAGACAATAACCGTCAAACGTGAAGATTGCGTCGTGAAAATTGCGCCGTTCTGTCACGGTCAGGAAGAAGGGTACTCGATGTCTCCAGTACAAGTCATGTGAGCGCGGGTACATGTATGATATCTTGTCCCACTCCCCTGGGGCATACTCTTGTACGATAATCTCGGCTTCATGAGCGATTCTGGCGAGATAGTCAATGACGAGCAGTGACTCGATTGGTGTAATGTTGGCGAGAAAATTCCACAGGGCGATCGAGGTTGTAGGTGTGCGCAGTGGGAGGTGGGCGTCCAGTATGTGTCGGATACCGTCTTGGAACTGGTCGACAGTCATACCGGGAGGGGAGCGACGGTGGTGGATTCGGAGGTGGACTGCGAGGACGGCTGATGGCGGGACAGGGCCGTAGAAAAGAGTCTCTAATTGCTGTACAAGAGGGCGAAGGATTTGATTCTTCTGAGTAAAAAGACATATTCGTGGGAAGGAATAGCTATGCGAAAGGGAGAGTATGTCTTGAGTGGTGGTACAGAAATTCATGATCATGACCATGACTTCAATCGGGAGGGAAGTAAATCTTGCCATGTTGACGGTTGTGATGCTGAGATATCATGACCATGGGAGTAAAAGTCAATGTTAACGGGACATACCCTTGTTTTATATTTGAGAAAGAATTCATCTGCAGTCGTAGCCCTGATATATGCATCCCATGACCAAGTTATGAATAAACTCCGACCCTGCGCCAAGATTCTGCAGCCTTTTAAACAAATAGGTCGGCTTCAATGCAAGTGTTACTCGTAGCGAGTGTATATATACATCAAGATGCAATCTTTAACTTAACTCAGTCCCAAACCCTAGACCTCAAATGGTATCAAATAAACTTCTTTGCAAACTCGAACGCACTCTCCGCCATAGTCTTTTGCTTCAACTGTTTCTTCAGATCATCGTGCCTAACAAACTCGAGACCGAAGCCTCTGGTGTCTGAAACTGTCGTCCACCGCTTCTGGGTCGTCCACGCCTGGTGCAGGAACGTCTTGTCGTTGGCGTCATGCTTGTCGGGGATGGATGTCATTTCTACGACATGCTCGGCCTGGATGACCCTGTTGATGCTGCCGGTCCAGTCGAGGTATTCGAGGATCTGGACCGGGTCGCGGATGCTGTTTCGGTCGGGGATGCGGGTGGATGATAGGATGACTTGCATGGGGATGAGGGTGCGGATTATGAGGGGACGGTTGGTGGGGAGCTCGAGTTGAGGGCGGAGCTGTACGGTATACTATTGTGGTATTAGGAGCCTGATCTGCATGTGGGAGAATGAGACACAAGTAACATACCTCTCGTATTGTGCACTGGACTCGTTTGCCCTGAACGTACTCAGTATCCTCGACCACCGTCTCATCGAGAGTGGTATCGTCCAGCTTGGCAATACCGATACTGAGCCTCTGCTTAATCCCGATTGCCTCGAGCATCTTCATGATTGTCTCGTTCTGGCCTCGGAAATCCAGGGGACAGTGGACGTGTATAACAACCTGCTTCCACACAGCTTGGGCGTTGTCACTCATCTTGGTCTGCGCATCCGCGATCGCTTGATGGATCAGGGACCATCGTCTCAGGAAGGTCAGCTCGTGCTCGCCGGGACTTATCCGGAACGTTAGCATGAACTTGATCTCCCGGGGTCGTGCGAATAGAGACGGTCGGAAGACGTAGTTTGATTTATGGAACTCCGAGGCGGAACATGTGACGAAACTGAACCTCGCGTGGGTGAACTCGTCTCGTCCCGGTGGTGCGGGATGGGGTACGAGTTTGAGAATGTCTTCTGACATGGGATAGTCGACAATGACATTGCCTTTGAAAGTGAGAAGTTTGTATCCTTGCACTTTTGGCTCTTTTCCTCTGTGATGTGATCGGTTTGTCTTGTCTTCTGGTTTGGGTGCGACGGGTGGTGAAGCGGGTGATGGGGATCGAAACGGGGAGTGAGATACGTGGCTCGGACTCGGCTGCGGACTTTGGCTGCGTGGATTAGAGTAAGGCGCGTTTGTGTATGTTTTGTAAAAGCTGGATATGGATGAACTTGATCTATGATGGCTGAGCTTTGGTGCTGGGGCTGCGATCGGGAGTAGGTAAGCTGATGGTGTCTCGTTGGACTGTACTTTGACGGGAGGATTGTAATAGTCGTCAAAATGTTGCTGTGGAGACGATTCACTCTCTTGCGTCTGTGATTCATATCTTGAACTGGCAGGCTGAGGAGCAATGTATTCGTCCGAAAGTGACTGATGGGGTACATGTTTCGGACCCTTTGGGCGCTCGGGAAGCTCTTTATCCGACGGGTAACGCCAATACACGGGTGTCTCCTCCCTTTGAGGGTATTGAATGATTCTCCTGTAAAGCTGCGATGCTTCGCCCATTTCGTTTAAGAGCTTCTGCTGCTCGACGGTCTCTTCGGAATGGAGAATGGGTGGTAGGTGTTCAGTGGTGCTTGGTTCATCAACCCCATTGGTATTTGAATTTTGTGGCCTTGTCACTGGAGAACTTTGGTTAAATGAACCAACAGGGCTTTCTTCTCGCTCATCAACGAAGGATAGCCTGGTGCTGCTTCGATCGCTTCCATAAATGTCGACATGTGTTGTGTCGAGCGTCGTCTCGGTGTAAGCTGTCATATCTTCGAGGAATTTCTGCAGGATGTAGTCGTTTGGGGCAGAGGCAGTATCAGGGAGACGAGCCTGGAGTTGGGCTATCTCGTGAAGGATCTGGGCAGTGTCGTCTTTGATGGCTGCTGTGTCGTTGCGTATCTCTGTGGTGTCGGCTTTGATGTCTTTTGATAGAGCCCTGTCATTTTGTCAATTGATTGTTTTTATGAGTAATGTTGATGACAGAATCAACGTACAGGGCCAGCATATCTAGAGCCAATTCCAACGCCGACTTGTGAGCTTCCAGACTGGACCGCAGCTTTTCCATGTCGCCCTGCCCGCTGAGAGCCCATGCTGCTTTGCTCTTGAGCCTCCCATCCCCGTACTTTGCTATACAGCTCTGGATCTCGACCACGACAGCGTCACAGTTCTTGACGATCCCCGAGACGTGACGCTCTATGCTTGGTGGGAACGGTTTCGACTCATCGTTGGCATCGTCCTCGATCAGCTCGAGGACAGTCTTGAGAGAATGTAGCTCGTTGGAAACTCTGCCAAGGTCGCCGCGGGCTTCGCGACAGGTTCGGACGAAAGTGTGGATTGATATCGATACGGAGGCGATAGTTACGATGAGACCTGCGCAACCACTCGCAATGTCCATCGTGGTGATTGTCGAGGTTGGCTTTGGAGGGGGTTCGGTCGAATGCGGGGAAGGATGAATTGGCTTCGAGCGGCTGAAAATATTACAAAGATGGGATAAAAAACGCCATATTGTGTACAGCCCTGTTGGTATGGTATGCCTAGCTGGGATGGCTGAGTCTGTGAGGTTTTATTGGTTGATTGGTGAGAGCTGAATAGATAACATCGCAGAACACCATTCCGTAAAGGGTTGATTGATTGATGAAGTGTGAAATATAATCTACGAGTAGGCGTTTCCCAGGATATGGTCATGGGCAATTGAAAGCAAGCATCATGCTTGTTGTCGCGTTGTGGTTAACCATCCTCTGACGTTGAATGGTTTGTTTGAGTTGAACAGGGTACCTGTGCGAAGGAGGTATTAATTTAATAATGACAACATGATTTAATAGACTATTCATTAAACATTGCTACCGACAGCTCAAGTCTGTCATCTGTATGCTTGTGTTCGCTGACGACTGTCCTGGTTGATGTTCAGTCGGCGCAGTCAAAAAGCTGTACCACGCTTGACAATCAAACAATGTGGATAAGAGATCTCGGTGAGCTAGTAGCTGAATCAAATAAAATATGCTTGCATCCATTTAAACGAAGCTCAATTCTCTTCTATCCAACACTTTGCCTATGAGGAATACATCTCATCCACTCCGTTACTTCTCACGGGACTGTCTTGTGGGATCTTAGGAATCGATCAACAGGAGGATCTGTCCGTTGCTCTACTCTCCGAGTAGCGTTGATTGTCAACGTCAACGTTAGATCAAACCCGTCAACTTTCATAACCCTACTGCAACATAGCTTCGAACCTTGATAATTCGGATCGTCCATTGGTGGGCTCGCTATTGGATCGCTCTCATGTGAGTATGAAAGTTTCCGCTGATCGACCGATGCTCCAGAGTGCCGGGTAACAACCAGAAGCGTCATTCATGCCCTCCCCTGTCGTTGATCACCTCTAGCTTAACCTGTTTAAGCTTCAACACCAGCAAATCCCGTCTGATCCGTCCGCGCTACAACAAGGTGCGGGGAAGCTTGAAGCTCTCGGTCACCAGGCTATTGGTTTTGCCAAGATTTTTAGATTGTTTATTACTCTTTCTTGCTTTGGCAGCAGCCTAGGAACAGACGAAGCTGTGCCGTGTTTGCTTTGCTTTGCTTACCTCCATGTAAGATAAAATCGAGATTTGAATGACGTGCAAGGCGTCTCAAGCATTCCCCTGTTCGGAGTCGGTCTCTGTGCCCGCATTGCTAGTTATTTTCTTGGTTATTACATGTCTCAATGGAGGGGCAGTTCTTTTTATAAGAGGTCGAGTTGAGCCAGTCCTTATTTTTGTCCCAGTGTTCTTTCTGTAGCTCTTGTTGAGGTGAACTGTGGGATCCCAGTCCTTGCCTGTTGTTTGACGTCTTGTCAGCATTCTCTCGTTTGCCATAGATTATCTCTCTCTTAGTGACTCCCTCGACCACCGTCAATTGAGACAATCATGCTCGTGTCTACATTCGCTGTAGCCCTTGGATTACTGGGCGTCCAAGGCGCATTTGCTCGTCCCATCAAAGGCATTGACAGAGCTGTGATCGAAGATGAATACGATTTTATCATTGCTGGAGGTAAACACCGTCGGGACATTCTGTGGAGGCCTTGGACTGATTTTCTGTACAGGTGGAACGGCTGGCCTCGTTGTCGCGAATCGATTGACCGAATCTGGCAAATTCCGCGTCCTCGTTCTTGAAGCCGGACCCGATCCGAATGTCGTCGCAGCTTACCGTCCTCTCGGAGGAAACCAGCTGCTAATGGGTGAGCAGGGTGCATAGGGTGTGCTGCGTTTCCCATGCTGACCAACCCAGGTTCTGCCATCGACTGGGCATTCGAGACGACACCTCAGGAAGGCCTCGATGGGAGAATTCTTCCTTACCACCGTTAGTCCATATTTCCATCAAGCAACATAACCGACTGACAAAAGCAGGCGGCAGGGGACTTGGCGGTAGTAGCATGATCAACGGATTCTACTATGGACGTGGTACTTCGACAGTCTACGACCTGTGGGAGAGCAGAGGAAACCCAGGGTGGTCCTGGGACGATGTTTATCCCCTCTTTGTTAAGGTAGGTTTCTAGTCTTGGCACTGAGACTTGTCATGGATGCAGCTGATAATTGTAGAGCACACACTTTAACCCCCAGAACGAGTCCAAGGGTTTCGACGACACATACAAAACCTACGAACCCACAGCCTACAGCAACGGGCCCATCGAGATCGCTTTCCAAGGCTACGTCCCAGAAACGAGCGTAGGCTTCATGAACGCCTGCGAAGCTGCCAACATCCCCGTCATCCTAGACTACAACACCGGTAACAGCACGGGCGTTAAGCAGGGCACTGCCACGCTTGATGGAGACCTCTTGCGCAGCTCCAGCTACGATGGGTACTTGAAAAAGGCCCTCAAGAGGAAGAATCTCGATGTGCTCTACTACGCGCCAGTGCAGGAACTCGTGTCTGATACGACGGGCGCTAACCCTAAGGTTACCGGGGTTTACTTCATAGATCATCCCACGGGAAGGATCCATAAAGTGCGTGCCACTAAAGAAGTTGTGGTGTCTATGGGGGCTTTCCAGTCACCCCAGCTGTTGATGATCTCAGTGAGTACAAGAATGTTTGAGATGGTGGCAGTTCTAACTCGAAGTAGGGCTTTGGTCCGTCAGCAGAACTGGAAAAGTTTGCGATTGAGCCTGTTGTGATCAACGAAAACATTGGTCAACAGTAAGTCAACAACTGGACAGTATGGGGGTTTGAGGTGTAACTGACATTTCGCAGTCTGAATGATCACAACGTTTTCAGTATCATGGCAAGAGTTGGTGATGATGTCTCTACGACCCAGGAAACCAGCGACTTCATGTTGCTTCAAGCTTCTCAAGAGGTCAGTAGATGTTGAAATCATCTGAGTATAGTTTGTTAACATGTAAAAGGAATTCTACAACAATGGTACTGGACCTTACACAGCCCCCACCGGAATCACCAACGGCTTTCAAAGACTCTCCCAGCAGGAACTCTTTGAGATTGGTGCAGGCGCAGTGGTGGAAGCAGGGTTGAGCGATCAGTCTCATATCGAGTATCTGTTTGAGTCGACGTGGTATCCTTCTGGGCCTACCCCTTACTACACTCAGCTTTCTAACGAGTCGTACATCTCGTTGACGGCGAGTAGCATGGTGGCCTTGTCTAGGGGTAATATCACACTCAAGGGGACGTCGATGACTATGGCTCCTAATATTAATCCTAACGTGAGTACCTTCTACCTGTCCACCCAGATGTCTCCCTTTCTAACATGACAATCAGTACTATACCCACGAGACAGACCGCGCTGTTGCCATTCGAGCCTTCCACTACCTTCGAAAGATCCTCGCTCATCCCGCTCTCTCCAAATTCACCTACGGAGAAAACAACGGCGAAGTCAGTCCCGGGGCAGCCGTCAGTGACGACGACGAGGAGGCCATCTTCGACTACGTCAAGGCCAACACCATCCCCAACTGGCACGCTTCTGGTACAAACCGGATGCTTCCCGAGGCTGATGGCGGCGTGGTAGATTCACGTCTTCGTGTATACGGCGTTGACGGTCTGCGTGTTATTGACTGTAGTATTATTCCCATTCTTCCGGATGTAAATATTGTTGGGCCGGTGTTTATGATTGGAGAGAAGGGATCGCAGCTGATTCGTGAAGATTGGGATGATTCTGGGATCTGAGACATGGACAAGTGCGAATGAGTTTAGTTGGATGTGGCGTTGAAGGGAGAACATTAGTTATATATTTAAGGTGTAAACAAGTTTAATGACATGTCTATGATCATTTGCTACCATTGCACTTTGAGATTGGGGACCGTGTGCTGTGGATGAGGCTTGATAAGGGAGATTGGTCAGGCTGGCCGAGTGATAATAGAGAATTTGCACATGAACCAAGAGAAAGTGGCAGGGCATCAGGGATGAGGTTGTAGGCTGTGGTTTGAATGCTGTGAGGCTAGCTAAACACTGGTTATCTGACATGTAGATACCGTGTCGCTAACTAATGACTTGCTATCAGGAGGACCTTGAAGTCTTGATGCACAAGGAGGCAAAGTTCAACCTCCCTTTGACGAGCCAAAAATGCTATCTCTATGCATTTCTCGACGGTGAGCAAGAATCTTCTCCAAGTCATTCTCGGTATGAAATCCCAAAGACAAGGTTGCCACATCCGTGACTTTGTTTCCCTCGGCGTTCACAGTATTAGACATGACGGCGGTGGGGACTGAACTGCCTCTCAGTAGGAGAGCATATTGGCCGACTTCGTTATCCTTGTATTTGTCCTCGCCTCTCAAGTTGGACATGCTGTCTTGTGAGAGGTTCGTATTGGCTAGTGGGAGATTGATAGGCTCTTCAGATTGGGGGAGAGTGGCAGACACCTTGGCTTGTGAGACCCGGACACTCGTGTTCGCCGTTTCCCGTGGCTTAGAGACAGATCTTGGATCCGAGGATGGAAAGGGAGCCATGAATTGGCTATGGTAGAGCGGTGGTCTTGTTGTGGTATCACTCTGTTTGTCTCGAACTGGCAGCTTCAGGTCAGTGGTGAGGTTACACAGGGCTAGGAGGGGAGGATGACACCTGGTCGGTGCTTCACTCACATCTGTCGTGTGATGGCCGGGACTCCGAGTCGATGCAGCCACTTTCCTTAGATTGTAGTGAAGAAACCAACTTTTCTAAACTGGAGAGAAGAAATTCCAAGTCTGAGATCAGTCGGTCAAACCTCCTTTTATCCTGTATCGCCCAGCGAACTTGCTTACCAAGACGATTCCAGAGTTTGAGGCCTTTCTGATTACAAGTTTCGCTGGCCGCCTCGTTGGTTATGCAGTGAGGCTCTCTGAGCCTACCGGTGTAACAGGACTCTGCACCTGATATCCTGCCACCTGGCTTGTGTTCCCCCAGCGGTTGGTAGCTGTATTTCCTGCACAGTTCATTGGTTTGCCGCAGGATGGTATCGACGCCCGACAAGCCACTCATGGCGGCCTGAGAAGAGGAATTTGTCGACTTGTTGATGGTGTTTGTAGGCACGATGCTCTGGAGTTGACTGAGGCGGACTTTGAGAAGACTGACTTTGGTGAGGGCGAGGCCGAAGTCATGGATCCAGTGCCTCCCATTGTTGAAGTACTCGAGAATATCGACACAAGATGTTACGAGGCTGGTGAAAGCAATACCGCTCAAAGCTAGCCCAGCTGCTTCCGCCATTGTTTGAATGGAGATAGGAAGCTAAGATGCGGCTCCGCGGCCTTGGTGAATATCGTGTTGGGTATCGTGGATGGGATGTTGGGCCGTAACATCAGACGACGGTTGTCAAGCAAGGGTCTCTAGAAGCGGGGTTCTGATGTTGCTGTCATAGTCGAACATAAATAATTGCACTTTCCTTTGACTTGACCCAGAAACAAGTAAGTAAAAGTGCATGTGTGGCTCTGATATTGTAAGATCACGGAGTGGGGGATTGCTTGGGCTGGGGAGGGGTGCATAAGACAGAGCATCAAGTACAAGA